>APFE030236846.1:105497-155207 GCA_000404065.3 Pinus taeda
CATGTTGTTTTTCCTTCATTTTCTTCTCAGAACATTTGGAGGCATAATGTCCAAACTTTTGACAAATGAAGCACTTAACCTTTGACAATCCCTTTTTTCTTGAGCACTAATGCTTGGGTTGGTTGTCCTAATAATCTGTATAATCCTCCCTTTCAATCAGATAGGTGGGAGAATCTTGAAAACCTATAATGTGTCTAGAAGCACCACTATCCACCAACCAAATATCACTATTTGTAATGGAATCTGAAGGAGCAAAAACAAAGTCTTTCTCCTTCCTTTTGAAGATAAAATCAAAAGGAAGTTATTTTGACTCTAGAATAACTTCCTTTTGAAGATTTGTAACACAATCCAACTTGTCTTTCATTCTAAGACTTCGCACCATTTTGTAAGAGATCTAAAAACCAACAAGTTGTTGAACACTTGCCTCTTAGGCTTACTTCAATGGTTGTTCTTTCAACAATAAAGCTTTGATACCATGTTGAATTTTCTACAAGATACACGAGAATTTTATTTTCTACCAGATAATTACTTCCTAATGATTTTAATATAGTATTCTTATGCCATTGATATCATTGAGAAATTACACTTCAGAAAATATCAACAGTAAATGCAGCAAAATAGTAAAGATCATAGTAAGACAGCCATTCATAGTAGACACAAGAAAACTTACCCTAGGAAACCCAAGCTTAGGAGAAAACCCATCAACTTTTCTTTAGGATAAATTATTCTTCAGCAGGGTTTACAAATTAGCAATTTGTCCAGAAATATCTGCCAAATATACAAGTCCAAATACCAATCAAACCCAGTCAAACTCTAACAATTCAACACTGGTCAAACTTCCCAAAATAATCAAAAGTCCATGTTGGTCAAACTGTCAAAGTCTGTGTTCAAACTGGTTTGGTCAAGCTCAGACCTACGAGCTGCGTCATACGACCCCTGCGACCATGCAACCTTCTCTCTTGTTGTGACCTTTGCCCTCTAATTCAGCCTCCTTTAAACTTGATTGTGGCTCCTTGCTACCCTCAAAAAGCTGAAGAAAAAACTCACTTGCTTGGTGATCAAAATGAAATGTGACATCATGTATTTATACTCATCGAATGGGCTAAAATAAGCCAAGGGACACACTCCTGCACTTCGTTGGGCCAACTTGATTTCCTTGGCCGACTTGCACTCCAAAAATAAATAAATAAATTATTTTAATTTTCTTAGGCCGACTTGGAGACCTCTTTGGCATGCGGGGATACCTCCCGATGCTACAAAAAATCAACAATTGGGGCTATGAATCAACAAGGACAAATTGGCTCTTATCTCTAGCTACAATCCTTGTATTTTTTCCAATACCGAATATTCTCATTGTAAAACTACTACAACAATTCCCACTGCTCAAACTCTCTTTCCCCATTAATATGTACAACTTGAGGATTGGGACCCCTTCTCTCCACACAGTCCCTTAGGCAATCATCATTCCCTCTAGGGCTCCAACATAGACCAGCCAAAGAATTTCTCAATTAAGGACTCCAAGCATTCCAACTGCAATGGAATCCTCAATCACAACATTTTCTCATGCTCATAGGTAATCTCCCAACATAATTCACTTAAAAAGCATAGTTTTCCCTTTGATTCAAGCACAGTATCCTAACTCGCAGTGTAGTTTTTGTAAGTTTTTGGATGATATGGTAGCATCGGATAAGTGTTCTAGTCTCAGTTCATGTCTAGGAGGCTAAGGAAGATGAGATTTCCAAAACCTAGAAAAGGTTTCGTGAGATAAGCTTGTGAAACGCCTTAATTAAATTAATTAGCCATCATTTAAATATTTCCTAGGTCTAACTTAAAAAAAGTGGTTAATTAAAGGGAATCAATTGAGGAGATTGACTTATGCTCTAAAGACTTCCGAAAAATGACTTGAATCAAGTCTAAGATGATCTTAGCCATCGATCACGATTAGATCTTGGTCATTGATGCTCCAACAAGAGATTATAAGAGCAAGTCGATGAGATGGAGAGAGATATAGTTGCGAGAGCACAACACAGTGCGAATTTCCTAGTGCGTAGTGATTCAGCAAGGGAAGAATTTGAGCTAGACGGAAAGCATCAGAGATTGAGGAGGCAACAGATAATTTGTGAGGAGAAATCCAAAAAGTTTCGCAAAAAATTTCCAGTGGCAAAGTAGAAGGAAAAGGGAGGTTGAAATTCATCTGCAAAGAGGTCATGCAGTCAGTGCTAGCATCTAGAAACCCAAGTGCAAGTTGTCGGGGAGAGGTCGTTCTAGTTGTCGGAGGCCTGAAAGATCATCCAAGAACCAAAGCGAATTTTTCCAAAGGAAAATGGAGGTAGGACGGCTCACTTGGGGCCAGCTACCAAGCAGTGTGAGTTATTCCAAGCTAGTGGAGGGCCATTCGATTTGCGGAGAGAGAAAAATCTCTCCTAGATATTTTGCCAATATATTTTCTGGAGGATTGTCAATTGGGCATCCAAATTATTGTACTCACTAAATTGTTGCATAATAATGAAATAAACCTCATCTGTTGCACTGATTTTCCCTTCGGGGTTCTTCCTGGGGACTATTAGTCTAAAAATTATTGTGTCGATTTTTATGTGTGCATCTCTTTCTCAGTTCCTGAATTTTTACCTTCTACAACATATTTTATTTGTGAAGAATGCATCACTGAATTATTTGGTATTTTCCATAAACAAATAAACTATTAATCAATTAGGAAAATAATATCCAGTTGGTGCATTCATAGAAATTTCACATGGACTCAGAGCATTGTTGATCAAATTTGAGGCTCAAAGGCGAAAGATCAGTAGATCGTGCAGTTTCAAAGGGATATCTGAAGCACAAAATTCAGATCTATGTAAGCCAGCCAGGCAGTGCGAATTGTTGAGCAGGAAAATCAATTTCTAAAGGCAAAGTGAGGAAAAGTTAGATTTGCCTAAAGCAAAGTTCCAGCAGGCAGAGTGGTTGTTGGGACGCAGTTCTGGTGAGCAGATCAATTGATTCGTTGAGAAGATTTGGGTGCATAAGTTTTGCAACAAGGGTTATAGTTGCAGATCTGTGTTGGGCAAGAAGAGAAAAGTACAGAGGAAATTATACCCAGGATGTCTTCAGTAAATTCACAAATTTCTCCAGTATGGCCTCAGAAAGATTCAACATCCAAGAGGCTATAGATTTGTCTTCCAAATTGGAAGATGAATTCGCTCAGATAGCTTGCCTCTTTAGCTCAACTTCACAAGGTGTCTAGTATATAGACAATGGAGCGTTAGCGTATATGACAAGAATTAGAGAATTCTTCTCCAACTACAAGGAGGAGCAAATTGACTTCACGATTCAGATGGGAAACATGAGTAAATTTACTCCAATTGGAGAAGGTACCATCGAGATTTAGAGGGAGTTTGGAGCAACTCCCAATGTTACAAATATGTTGCATGTGCTCGGTTTGGGTATGAACCTTATTTCAATATCCTAGCTATGGGATAAAGGATATGATGTCCACTTTGTAGGGAAGAAGATGTTCATAAAACACCGAAACTAGAAGAAAGTGAGGCACATTGGAGTTCGTAGCAACAAATTCTACAAGTTGCAGCTCAACTCTCCAAAGGCACTAGTTAGCAGCAACAACAATGATAGTAGTAGCAGTGGGAGAGACCTGAATGAACTATGGCACAGGAGAATGGGTCATTTACACCATGGAGCACTTAGATGCTCAAGGAGACAGTGACAGGTGTTCCACAATTGAGCATCGAACATGATGATGTGTGCAAGGGATGCATACTTGGGAAGTATGCTAAGGCAGCATTCCTAAGAAGTGGTAGTAGATTGAAAGGTATGTTGTAGCTTATACATTCAAATATTTGCGGTTATATGTCCATTAGATCTCTTAGAGGGTACGAGTACTTCGTTACCTTCATCGATGACTATTCCAAGAAAACTTAGATCTATTTCTTGAAGACGAAGGATGAGATCTTCAATCACTTCAACAAGTTTAAGGCTTTGGTAAAGAATGCAACAGGGAAAAATATCAAGGTGCTTCGCTCAGATAATGAAGGAGAGTACACAGATATTGACTTCACAAGCTTCTATGCGAAGGAGGGCATCAGGAGGGAGTGCATAGCTCCATACTATCAATAGCAGAATGGAGTAGCGACGCTGAAGAACAGGTCTATAGTTGGGGCGGAAAAAACTATGTTGTAACTTGTAAGACCAGGACATGCCCAAGTCTCTATCAGTAGAGGCATGTAACACAACAACGTATATATAGAACAGGGTTCCTCACAGAGCGTTGGGGAAGATAACACCAAGGAAGTCTTCTCAGGGAAAAAGTCAGAAGTTAGTCACTTCAAGATCTTTAACAGTATGGCTTATTGCCATGTACCAGATGAAAAACACACTAAACTGAATCAAACTACAGAGAAGGGGTTCTTCGTTGGGTATAACAAAACCTCAAAGGTATATAGGATCTATGTTCCTAAAAGTAGGAAGAATATCACGAGACGAGACGTGAATTTTATGGAGGACAGAGCCTTCAAGAGATCTCACGAGATGCCAACAAGTGATCAGAGTCAGACAACAGAAGCTCCATTAGTCCAACCACAAGGGCAGTCGTAGGGACAACAACCAAGACAATCTTAGGGATCTAGTACAATTACCAGTACCAACACGCCCTTAGGTGCAAGAGATCTGGTGAGTTCGCAGCAGACGAGAAGCAAAAGCAAGATGAGGATTTGGTCGATCCTCCCAACACTAGTGGTCGAACCAGTAGGGAAGTTTGTCAAACGTTGAGGGATGTAGAGAAGTTCATAGGAGCTCCTAGGACGAACAAGAGAGAACACAAACAGCTAGACAGGTACCAAGCATTGGTGGCACAGGTTGTTGAACCTTCCAACTATTAGGAGGTTTCACAACATCATGTGTGGGTAGATGCCATGGTGGAGTACAGCTCCATCATAACAAACGATGTTTGAGAGGTAGTGTCGAGCCCTGTGGTTAGGTCAATTGTGGGCTCTTGGTGGATCTATAAGATCAAGCGTGTTGCATATGGTAGCGTGGAGAAGTAAAAGGCTAGGTTCGTGGCAAAGAGGTATGCAAAGAATGAAGGCATATATTATGAGGAGATCCCAACCTTTACTGTTTGAGGGTAGAGGGTGAGCCACTCATCCTAGTGTTGTATGTGGATGACCTTTTTCTGATAGGGTCATCAGGGCTCACAGAGGACTGCAAGAGGAACCTGGTAGCTGAATTTGACATGAACGATTGGGGTTGACGCATTACTTCTAGCCCTGGAGGTATGGCAGAGGGACGGAGAGATCTTCCATTGTCACGGGAGATACACTACAGAGATACTGAAAAGATTCGAGATGTAGGATTGTAGGCCTATGTCTATGCCTATGATTACAAACTAGAGGAAGATAGATACATCAAAGGACGAGGACGAGGACATGGACCCAACCGTGTATAGATAGCTTATCGATTTGCTCATGTATTTGGTCAACACAAAGCTAGATATCCGCTTCGTGGTCAACACTCAGCCAGTGTATGGTGAGACCGAAGAGAGTGCACTGGACAGCAACAAGGCATATACTGAGGTATTTGTGCGGCACAGTCAAGTATGGATTGAGGCATACTCGAGGTGATGGTGCCAAGTTATGTCGTTTTACAGATACAAATTGCATAGGCAATGTAGTAGATTAGAAGAGCACATCAGGGTGTTGCTTCAGCGTTGTATCAGGTGTTGTATCTTGGTACAACAGGAAGCAAAAGTCTGTAGCACTGAGCTTTGCAAAAGTAGAGTACATGGCAACTAGCATGGCCACATGTGAAGCTATTTGACTTCAGAAGCTACTTGTGAGGTTGGTCAGTTATAATATGGAGGCGACCAAAATCTACTATGATAATCAGAGTTGCATCAGGCTCTCTGAGAATCAAGTGTTTTATGATAGGTCGAAGCACATCAACATAGCCACTTCATCAAATACTGTGTGCAACGTGGAGCAGTCCAGCTACAACATGTTCCCATAGAGCAGCAGAATGCAAATATACTCACAAAAGCTCTAGGGGGAGCTAAGTTCATCTATTTCAAATAACAGATGAGTGTGGTGGAGAACACATTCCTCACTAAGAGGGAGTGTTAGTTTTGGATGATATAGTAGCATCGGACAAGGGTTCTAGTATTGATTCGCATCAAAGAAGCTAAGGTACACGAGATCTCCAAAACCCAGAAAAAGTTTCGCAAGATAAGCTTGTGAAACGCCTTAATTAATTAATTGGTCATCATTTAAATATTTCCTATGTCTAACTTAGGAAAAATGGTTAATTAAAGAGAATTAATAGAGAAGATCGACTTATGCTCTAGAGACTCCCAAATAATGACTTGGATCAAGTCTAAGATGATCTTAGCCATTGATCACAATTAGATCTTGGTCGTTGATGCTCTAGCGAGAGAATATAAGATCAAGTCGATGGGATGGAGAGAGATATAGTTGTGAGAGAAAGGCAGTGTGAATTTCGTAGTGCACAATGATTCAAGGAAGGAATAATACAAGCCAGAGGACAAATATCAGAGATCGAGGGAGGAACGGATAATTTGTAAGGAGAATTCCAGAAAGTTTCCCAACAATTTTCTAGTGGTAGAGTAGTACGAAAAGGGAGGCCAAAATTCATCTGCAGAGAGGCCATGCAACAGGTGCGAGCAACCAGAAATCCCAGTGCAAGTTGTCGAAGAGAGGTCATTTTAGTTGTCGGAGGTTGGAAAGATCATCCGTTAGGCAGAGCGAATTTTTCCAAAGGCGGAAGTAGGAAAGATGGCTCACTTGGGGCCAGCTAACAGGTAGTGCGAGTTATACCAAGCCAGGCAGTACGCATTTCCAGAGGGCAGTGCGAACAGGCCAATGGAGGGCCATTCTATTTGCAAAGGGAGAAAATTCTCTCCTAGATATTTTGCTAGTATATTTTCCGAAGGACAACTAGTTGGGCATCTGGATTATTGTACTCTCCAAATTGCTACATAATAATAAAATAAACCCTCATCTGCTGCATCGGTTTTCCCTTCAAGTTTTTTTCCGGGACTATTAATCCAAAAATTGTTGTGTCGATATTTATGTGTGTGCATCTATTTCTCAGTTCCTAAATTTTTATCTTCTGTAGCATATTTTATTTGTGAATAATGCATAAGTGAATTATTTGGTATTTGTCGTATACAAATAAATTGCTAATCAATTAAGAAAATAATATCTAGTTGGTGCTTTAGTGGAAATTTCACAGTTTTCCCTTTCAAACATGGAATAATTCTCTGACATGATGACTTGATATTTTAGAATGTTGATTCGAAATAAAAATCATCAATTCCACTAGAACCATAGGTTAAATATGCATGTCCTCAACTAGTCACATGACTCTCTAGAAAGCCTATGTCACTACCTTGGAACACATCCCAATGTTGATATGTTTTAGGCTACCATGCTTTGTTTTTTGCCATTTGGGTTTATCATTTGCTTCATCAAATGTGCAAGGTCCATTTGAATTTACAACTTGAGACTTGAATCACATGGGCAAGATTTACTTGATTTATTGTTGCATTTGCATTTTGTTGAAGTTTATTTAACCTTTTTCGAAAATTTCCTTCTAACTCATCATGATGCAATTCATCTAGCCAAGTATCCTTAACTATCTATCAATTACCATTTAGCTTCTTAGTCAAAGAATCATTCCTCGGTCTACTAAAGAGATCAATTTTGACATTGGTGTTTCCTTTACCTTCTTAGAAGATTTCCTTCTTCCTCATCATGACACAATTCATATAGCTCGATATCCTTGATTGTTTTTCCATTACCATTTTGGCTTCATAGTGACACACTAGAGCTTGCCTCTATGTCCTTAACCTTGCCTTCATTTTTATGACTCTGGTCTTCAATAGATCAAGGAATGATGCTTTCTTCCAATATGCAACCCTCATCAAAAATAGCACTGCTTCTAATTAGAATGGATTTCTCAACATCATGAAGTCTATAAGTTTTATATTGTTCAAAATAGCTTCCAAGCATTAGCTTTTTTCTCTTTTAATCCAATTTTTTCTTCTTTTCCTTGGGAACATGACCAAACAAAATACATCCAAGGACTAATGAATAACAAAGTCTAGCCCCTCTTCTAGACCATGCCTCTCCAAGGTTAGAATGTTTAACAACTTTAATCAGATAAGATAGTATTATTATTATCCAATAAGTGACCACTAAAGTAGGTCAAAGGGACTACTCGATACAATGATGTCAAATACATAGCAAGAGTGTTGAAGTGGCTCCTATTACCCACCAAAATGGGTAACCCCATAGGATATTTTTTTCTCCTCCATTTGACAACTAGTCGATCAACCATACAGCCAATGACCCCTGCTAGACACCATTAGTTGATGCTATGCCATGTATCTCCACCACTTGCATCAGCGATGTGCTTCTCACCCATCTGACATTAGCACTTGGATGAAGGTGGGTTGCCATGCAAAAGGTACTTTGATCATTTTGCAATTGGGTGCTTATACTTGTTTATTTTGGGCATTTATCATGGATTATGTGGTGATTTGGAAGATTGACAAACCTTGACCATATACTTGTTCTCTCACCTTACCAAGGGGGTTAATCTTTGATCCTAGTCCAATGGAACTTCCCTTAAGGCCCTTTGGGTTATAAGGGGGACACTACCTGGGGAGCCATGATTGAGATAGTGTGTTCCATCTTCCCTATATCTTACTTACACCTTCCATCCTACATTACAAGCCTTATATATCACCTCCATTCTTTGGGTACAACTTGTCAATGGTTAATGGGGATTTGGCACTCATATGTTCACATACCTTGAGTAGGGCCCTGAAATTTTTCCCTAGGAGGTCGATGTAGCTAAAAGACAAAAAAAGAGTATATCATGGCCACAACAAAACAAAGAAAGAAAATTAAAAATGTAAAAGATGGTCAGGCCATAAGAATTAGCACATGGTCAAAAGCTTAGCATGAGATCTACCTACCTCTTATGGCCATCACCCGGTTCCCGAGCACATGATGCTCCATTACATCAAAGAAGGAACCCTTGCATGTGCCAATCCCGATGAGTGATAAACTAACTCATCTCAAAGGGGTAATAAAATTGCTACATCATACAAAGAAAGCTCTAAGCCTTGAGGTATATGTGGTAATACAAGGAATAATCAAGAAAAAGGCACCCAATAGGGGTGGAAAATCTGAAGCCAAGTTGCTAACTCATGCATCCAAGAATGCCCCCTCCTCACATCTGTACACTCAGGATGTGGACAACCCCATCAGTTGGTTCCTTTAACCATGGCACTTGGCCATGAAGTCTTCTCCCCTCCATTACCACATTATTATTACTCACTAACACCTATCAACTGAAGGGTGGACAAGGAAATTGTTACTTCCCCTTAGGGGTTGGAAGCAATGTTGCACAAAGCGGGGACATTTTTTGGAAGCGGGGACGCGGAAGAGTAATTTCCTAAAAATCTAGGAAGCGAAGCGTCTCGGAAGCGTCTACTATATATATAGAAAATTATATAATATAATATTATATACCAAATTAGTTGTAGAAGATATGGAAGCATGCATATTTGTACATAAATAAAGATAGGTATGGCATCCATTGTACATTAATGATTAATTATTCGAGCACCAACCATTTAGATGCATCAACCATCTAGAATCTAGATTCTTCTCCTCTTGTCTAGCCTTTGCCTCTACCTCGATTGTCTAGCGATATTAGTCAACATTGCCCAATTTTGATCAAACTACCTAATCCAAACCTTAAAATATGGTAGAAAAAGTTTAACATGCTTGATCAATGATTTTGACTTGATTGAAAGGTAATTTTTTGCTAAGGGTGTGATAAAAGAGTTCAACAATTAACACCACCAACATTAAGGTACATATAGGGCTTGGTGCTCTTGATTAAATGTTAATCACATACCATCACACATGATATAATCTAATGAAAAGCCACAATCACATTGATCCTGAATTCTTGAAAACTATTAAGTCTACTGAATTTTGAATAGGATATGAACTTCTATTTTCTCCATATGAAGTCCCATGAGACTGGAACCACTCTCAAACATCCTAAGTCATTTCATGATAATGTTAAAAATTTAAGTAAAAAGATGAAAATGAAAAATTAAAGAGAATGTCACTTTTATTTTAAGAATTTAACATTACCATGAAGGAGCATCTAGGAAGCATCAAGGGAGCATGTTGGGAGTGTTCGAGAAGCCCCAACCCAACTTAAATCAAAGAAAAAAATAAAAATAAAATATTTAGAACCCTATTGAACCACCCGTCTCCCTTCAAATCCGCTTGGGATCCGTGCTCGATCTGCCACGGATCTGGGGAGGATTTGTCATCGGAACCATAGTTCGGAAATCTGGAACCACAGATCGGGCTGGCATGGTTCCAAATTTCCAAGAACCGTCTTCGTCGGCCCGATTTGCGGTTCCAAAATTCTAAACCATGGATCCCCCATGGATCCGTACGAAAAGCGGTTCTTGGTTTGGGTTCTTGGGCGGGGGGGGGTTTCATGCAACATTGATTTTGAGGCAATCAACTTTCCTTCTAATGTTGAATCCTCCCATAAGCCAACAACTTCAACCCTAGCTATCTAGCGAGTTATTCTTGAGTGGTCGAAAAAAATATTTAAGGAGAGAAAATGAGGTTTAGATGTGAATTTATGATTGCCCAACAAACTGACAAAGGCCAGTGCCTAGTCCTTGGTTGATGGAGTCGATGGGAGTGTAAGAATTGCTAGATCTTGGCAAGAAGTAAGGGAATAATGAAACCCTAGGTCTAAAAACCCTAGCTATCACCTTTGTGAGGGAGCAAAATCAATTAGAAGAGCTAGTTTAAAGATTCACCAATGGGATTGCCATTCACATTCTATGAGTGAGTAATGCATGCAATACTATCATCTAGAATTCATACAATGATTTTCAACAATAACTAGCACAATAAAAACCCTAGATAATTAACCATTCCATACATTAGGCAAAAAAATCAAAGATTTATCAAATCCGAGGTACATTACAGCATAGAAGGCATGAACAAACCTTTATTGCTCCAAAATGACATCTCCAAGACCATGTTGAAGATTGTAGCTAGTGTCGGTCTTCATAATTGTATTTGAGTGATAATGAATATATATTTGTCAAAAGAAAGAAAATGAAATTTTTTTATTAAAGAAATTGACTTATTAAAGCATGGGTTTCATGCTTGAGTCAATTATTTATGCCAAAGCCTCCATCGTAGGCTTATAGGGTTTATGTCAAGTGTCCTTGTCCATGTCATATTGTCATATTGTATCAAACCCTTCTTGGGATTTATTTGTCAAGAAAGAAATTTATTTTAAGGTAAAATAGGTCAATTAAGCCTCCTCCACCAAGTCGGCCTCAAACTAGACAAGTCAACCTAAACTGAGGGGCAAAAATGTCGATATATTGAGCAACTCAACTTCATTTGGAAAGTACTCACTCAACAAGTTTGATCTTCAAGGAAGAGAAGCATAAAAAGAGCAAAGTAGTTGGAGAAGGACGAAGTTTGTTGGGAAGACCTAAATCAAAATTTTTGGGCTATCTATCTCTCACACGTGCGAAGTTCTGGGACCTATCTCTCTACTGTAGGTCTGAAACTCTGAAGTTGGGGGTCAAAGTTCTGTTGCTGGGAGGCCGAAATTCTGGACTAAAGTTGTTGCTAGGAAGCTGTCACTTAGATATTTTGTCAAGGATAATCTATTGAAGGGGAGGGCTGACTTGGTGGTGGAAGGAGGTCTTTGTCTAGGTCTAAAAAGTCTGGAAGTGTCTCATCTTGATTTGAATCTGCTGAAGGAAGAGTTCTTGACTTGGTTTTCACCTAATAGGGATTTTGCCCTGGCTATGCACCTACATCTTGTGTCCCTTTTTTCTTATGATCTTCATATACATATAATTTGGTAATTGCTTGATGAGAGATAAACTAATTAAGAAGTAAAAGAAGCCAACATAATTCACAAGTAATTATCAAGAAAAAGGAATCGAACCCTAATTCCTATAAGCATTGATTTCTCAACATGGTATTAGAGCTAAGGTCAAAGAAGGTTGAAGATCCCTTTTGTTGGCAGTTACTTGAAGAAAGAAAAAGCAGTTTTGGAAGAAAAGGTGACTCCCTCTATGGCAAGTTACTTGAAGATGGGAATCAATATCGTGCGAATTGTAGGAAATTGGATTGGAAAGATCATCTACAATCTATTTAGGAGAGTCAAGAGTGAAGGATTTTTTGCTGCACTTAACAAGTACTCTTGATGATGACAACACATGGATCATTGATAGTGGAGCATTAAGACATATGGCAGGAGAAAGTGGACAACTTCATACTCTATCAAGGGAACCATCATCAGATGTAGTGGAGCTAGGAGACAACAGTTATGTAGTCAAAGGCCTTGGATCTACACCATTGAAGTTGGAAAGTGGAGCAAAGCTACACCTCAACAACATTTTCTATGTCCCAAGTTTGAAAAAGAATTTACTTTCTATTTCTTGCTTAGAAGATAAAGGAGATAGGGTTGCCTTTGTAGATGGTAAAGCTTTGGTTTGGGGAAAGGATACAAGTATTGAAAAGGCAAAGATTATTGAAGTTCGTGAAGGAAGACTATATAGAGTTATAACACCATCTTGTCAAGCCCAAGTTCACATGGAGATCATCAATCCTATCAAACTTTGGCATATAAGATATGGGCATATTCATTACAAGATAATACCCTCACTTTAGTCAAATGGTAAAGGACATCCCCAACATCAAGGAAGATCATGAAGGAGTATGCAAGGGATGTTCTTCGGGAAAGAATACAAGGAAACCTTTTACAAGCAGCAATACAAGGAGATTTTGGATTTCATTCATTCTAATGTGTATGGGCCAATGTCTAACAAATCACTTGGAGACCATCTTTATTATGTTACCTTCATTGATGATCACTCTAGAAAGAAATGGTTCTGTTTGAAAAGTTTAAGGAATTTAGATCCTAAGTTAGGACCTTAATCGAAAGAAGGATAAAACTTTGAGATCTGACAATGGAAGGGAATACACTTCAAAAGAATTGATTGCATACTGTAAAGAAGCAAGTAGTAAGAGGGAGCTCATTGTTCCCTACAACCCTGAGTAGAATGGAATTGCAAAAAGGAAGAATAGAACCATTGAAGAATGCATAAGGACCAAATTAGGAGGGAGCCTCCACCATTTTACCAAAAGATAAGTATCTTGTTCCTTGTTTCCTTTGTTATGTTTGGTTTCCCTCTTATATCAAGATTTGTTTGTATTATATGCTAATAACCTTCTCTTTGTATTTTCCTTAGTAGGAAAGATTACATAATACACAAAGCTTATGGAGGAGACTTCAAAGGATAGACTTGAAGCATGGGAGAAGTCTTGTTGCAAAGAAAATCTTTTAAGAATTGATGTCCTACAAGGTTTGTTAAAGAACAACTCAAGGTATGCATTAAACTACAAATTTTGTTACAAGGTTCCCTTCATAGAAAAAGTATGTTCATTCTCTTTTGAAATTTGCTTTAAATTACTAACATCATTATGTCTAGGATTTTGAATCTCAAAATTTCTTGGTAGGGTGATTAATCATTATAGATTGAATCTATCCTATCCTTTTGGTACTTAGGGTGTGTTAACAATAATGTTGAAACCCTAGTCCTCTTAGGGTTGTTGATGAACTCTAGAACCTATGATGAAAACTCTATTCTTTTGATGTTTAGGGTTTTGATATTGTTTTAGCAAAAATCCTAGCCTTTTAGGGATTTGTTGTTATTGTCCAAGTTATAAACCGAAACCATAAATCTTTAACTTTGATAAGTTAGGGTTTGCTATTAGATTTTGGTTTATGAGCAAAACCCTTGTAATAGCTAAAATGAGATCCTACAAAAGGAACTCTAGGTATGTATTTGTCTAGTTAATCGAAACCCTAGCTTGATTAAAATTGTTGTAACTTTGATGTATTGATGTTTGTGTCCTGGGTTTACCTAGTTTGCATGAATGTTGATATGAGATGTTAGTGCATGAAATCCTAGATATGTATATGCGAGTATGATAACCTAATTTGTTGAAACTCATGTTTTAGTTTGTAAAAGTTGGAGTCTGTAAAACTCTAGTAGAGATTGATATTCTAGGAGATGATGATGTTGTTTTTAATTTTCGATATGATTTAGTTTTGATGATAAAATCTAGGGTTTGCAACTAACCCTAGTAGATGTCTGACATGTAAAAGCATAGCGTTGAATCCTTAGATGTACAGTAGAATTGTTATTTGATTGAATTTCTGATATCTAAGGCTCTATGTCTCAAAGATGGAGTCTAGGGTTTATGACAAAACCCTAGCAAGAAGTTGAAATTTAGTATGTAAAAGATGTGTCTCTTATCAATTATGAACCTAACTAGATTTAGGTATTTGGTGTCTAAAGTCAAAATGATTCCATTATAGTAATATGAATCTGATATAGTTAGCTTCATGCTTCTGTATGTTTGTATTTGGTTGTACTTGTCGTTAAGTATGTTGCAGGTACATAATCTTCAAGATGTTGAAGATGTTCGTGATTGAAGATGTTTATAATAATGAGCATGATGAAAGGAATCTATAAGAATGATGATGATCAAGATGACCTTGATGCCATAAGAAAGATGAAGCCTTGAAAGAATGAAGTTTCTTCAATGTTATGAAGTTTCTTCGATCTTATGAAGTTGTTAATCTCCCTAAGTTGAGAGGGAGCTTGGATAGAAGAAAGAATACATCTCCCCAGTTGAGACGGAGGGCATATTATGATAGTCATGATGGATACCTTGAAGAAGAAATCAGAGAATGAATGAAAGGACTACAAAACAGAGTTTGCAATGTACTAGGAATGTATTTGATGTTGTTGAAGAAGTGAAAGAAGAAGAAAGCTTCCAACAAATTGTATATAAATAAGTGGCATCAGGATGATTGAGGACCTCAAAGGCTTGTGTTTACTTGTATGTATTTTTGAAAGTTTATTGTTGATTGGGGTTTGTGTTTGTACAGGTAAATCTCTCCACAAGAAGGTTGAATACTTTGGAAGCATGCTTGTACAAATGGATATATCTAGTTTATTAGGGAGAGATGAAGCATCTAATGGTGGATGCTTGGGAGGACATTTGGTCAACCTATGTTGATGTCTAGATCTTGAAGAGGGAGGGTGGCGTTGGTCATGGAGCTCCAACCTTGGATACGCACCTAGATGCTTAGGTTGATGGTTAGCTAGTAAGTCAGATGGTACCTATAGTGGCTAAAAGCTTGAGTCCATCTTAATCCCACCCAGATAGATTAACCTAGTCAGGTATCTAATCCACAACACTGAGTGTGCTAGAACTCTTCGTAGTTCATTTTGAGATCTTCCATGTACGTCTATATATATGTAATTATGAATACTTCCCTAGTTAAGAGGCAGTGTTGAAGAATGTAACTAGTGTTGGTCTTCATAATTGTATTTGAGTCATAATGAAATATATTATTGTCAAAAGAAAAAAAGAAAAAAAATTATTATTAAAGAAATTGACTTATTAAAGCATGGGTTTCATGCTTGGGTCAATTGTTTATAGATCAAAGTCTCCATTCCATTGTAGGCTTCTAGGGTTTATGTCAAATGTCCTTGTCCGTGTCATATTGTAGCAAACCCTTCTTGAGATTTATTTGTAGAGAAAGAAATTTATTTTAAGGTAAAATAGGTCAATTAGGCCTCCTCCATGAAGTGAGCCTCAAATTGGACAAGTCGACCTAAATTGAGGGGCAAAAATGCCAATATATTGAGCAACTCGACTTCATTTGGAGAGCCTTCACTCAACAAGTTCGATCTTCAAGGAAGAGAAGCAGAAAAAGAGAGAAGTAGTTAGAGAAGGACGAAGTTTGCCAAGAAGACCTAAATTGGAATTTTTGGACTATATATATCTCTCACATGTGCAAAGTTCTAGGCAATTGCTGCGCCCAAAAATTTGTCTCTACTAAAGATTCGAAATTCTAAAGTTGGGAGTCGAAGTTCTGCTACTATGAGGCCGAAATTCTGAAATAAAGATGCTATTGGGAAGCCATCACTTGGAGATTTTGTCAAGGATAATCTATTGAAGGGAATGGTTGACTTGGTGGTGGAAGGAGGTCTTTATCTAGGTCTAAGAAGTTTAGAAATGTCTCATATTGGTTTGAATCTACTAAAGGAAGAGTTATTTATTGGGTTTTCCCCTTATAGGGATTTTGCCTTGGCTATGCATGCCTACATCTTGTGTCTCTTGTTCTTGTGATCTTCATATACATATAATTTGGTAATTTCTTGATCAAAGATAAACTAATTAAGAAGTAAAAGAAGCCAACATAATTCATAAGTAATTATCAAGAAAGAGGAATCAAACCCTAATCCCTATAAGCATTGGTTTCTCAACAGACCAAAGAAATAACTCCAAATAGCAAAATACACCATAGAATCACATCTCCACAAAATACAAGGCAAAAATTCTCTACGAGGGCCAAAAACAGTCAAAAGTGATGATGGTCCAATACAATGAGCCTATCATCTATTTATACCAGGATTAGGACTAATAATTATGCCTATAAAGCCCCCTAAAATAAGTTTGATGCTAAAATGTGCTTGAGTTACAAACCAACCCATTAGCTTTATCAACATAGGCCCTAAATTGCTCGCACTTGTGAGTCGTAACCTCTCTCATGCTGATGTCATCCATCATAAATGCTCCAAATGCCATGTCCAAAGGTGATGAGGTGTCGAAAAAGGTGTAGATGCCAGTAGGGTCCATGGTTTGAGGGTTGGCCCTCAAATTTGTAGGAATTTACAAGGTAAGTTCCTTAGATAAAACACCAAAGGACACCGGTCACAAACAGATCACAAATCAATACACCAGTATTCTTGACGTGGTTAAAACCCTCAAAGAGGGAAACAGTGCACGACCTGAGCCACCGTGGCCACTTTAGGCAATTTATTAATGTAAAAGAAAGAAAATTTACATAAGCTCTCTCATGAACAGTCACCTCACAAATGACCCTCCACGCTCTTTAAATATAGATCATGGACCAATCGAGTGTTAAGCCACAAATCAAGTGTCAGTAATACCGAGGAGAGAATGAATCGTCAGATCACTTCATGTCTAGAACATATCGTGACCGTCGGGTTGTAAGTTACAAAAAGTACATACTAAGGAAACACACTTTACCTAACTATACACTAAAGTTATACTTAACTATTTCCTATGTGTCAGAATATCCTAACATCCCCCCTTAAGAAAGACTTGGGATAGGATTGAAGGATGTACAAATATGACACAATAAGAGAAGGAAGGAGGCATTAGAGCCTATCCCCCTTAGTGGCAACTACCTGAACTCCAACCATAAATCGAAGTTTAGTAAACTTCGCCTTTGTGAGAGCCTTTGTAAAGATGTCTACAACTTGATCATTGGTTGAACAATATTGCACTTCAAGAACATGGTCATGAATGAGCTTTCTGATGAAGTGCATGTGTAGTTCAATGTGTTTTTTGTGCTGATGTTGGACTGGATCTTTGAATAGTTGAATGGCACTTTGATTATCACAACAAAGTGTAGCCAAATGATGTTGCTGAAAGCCAAACTCTGACAGGATCTAACAAAACCACAAGGCTTCCTTACTAGCTTCTATGGCGCCACGATACTCTGCTTCTACTGAAGAAAGAGAAATGGCACTTTGTTTCTTGCAAGCCCATGTAATAGGTCCAGAACCAAGAGTGAAGACATAACCTGCAGTAGACTTTTGATCATCAGGGTCACCAGCCCAATCGGAATCAGTGAAACCAACCAATAGATTAGATGCTTCTACACTGTAATGAATCCCAAACTGAACTGTACCTCGAACATAACGAAGTATTCTTTCCGCTGCTTTCCAATGACTTTCATGTGGGTTTTGCATAAACCGAGCAATAAGGCCAACAACAAAGGAAAGATCAGGATGGGTATGGGTCAGATACAAAAGTT
Organism: Pinus taeda; assembly: GCA_000404065.3. NCBI lineage: Eukaryota > Viridiplantae > Streptophyta > Pinopsida > Pinales > Pinaceae > Pinus > Pinus taeda. Next base: position 123,534 of record APFE030236846.1, read on the forward strand.
TTCCTACAAGCTGACAGTATAAGGTAGCATCAACTTCAGGGGAAGTGCAAGTGACTGAAAGTTTTGCTCCCGATTGAAAGGGAGAAGGGGTTGGCTTACAGTTTTCCATGTGAAAGTGGCATAAAAGATCACAGGCATACTTGGACTAGGAAAGGGAAATATCTTCCTTGGATTGCAAGACTTGAAGACCAAGAAAATAATGCAAGTGTCCTAAGTCTGTCATTTCAAACTTCTTTTTAAGGTTGGACTTCACATGGTTTATAAGGTTGGGATCACTACCAGTAAGGATAACATCACCAACATAAAGAACAAGAATGATAAGAGACTTACCCACTTTCTTAGTGTAGACAGTATTGTCAGAATGACACCTAGAATCTAAAAGAAATCTATCCATTTTGGCATACCAAGCCCGAGGGGCTTGCTTGAGACCATAAAGGGATTTCTTAGCCAACATACAATGTTGGAGTCTGTTTGTACAAAGCCAAGAGGTTGTTCCATATAGATTTCTTAATGCAAGTCCCCATGCAAGAAGGCAAATTTAACATCCATCTGATGGACTTCCCATTTGAAAGAAACAGCAAGGGAAAGAAGAATGCACATAGAGTTCATTTTGGCAACAAGGGAGAAGGTTTCAGTATAGTCAATGCCTTCAACTTGTGAAACCCCTTTAGCAACAAGACGAGCTTTATGTTTATCAACTTGTCCATCTGGTCCAAACTTGGTTCTGTAAACCCATTTGCATCTAACAAGTTTTCGTCCCTTTGGAAGAGGAACAAGATCCCATGTATCATTTGCCAATAATGAACGATATTCTCCATTCATAGTTGTGTCCCAATCTAGATGGCCTGAAGGTTTTGCAAAGGTGTCAGGATCATAATTTGTTGAAGCTTGAGCCAGTAAAGAAGAGGCTCTATCGAACTGAGAATGTGTACATCATTGATCTATAGGATCACCTACAAAAGCACCTGCTACATCCCGAATAGCACGGACCCATTTTGGAAGCTGAGAAGCTGAAAGAAGATCCCGAGAAGGTGGGGGAGGATTGTCATCCTCGCTGTCATCATCTGAAGAAGAAATATTTTCAAAAGTAGAAGGGATAGAGAGAGGTGTCACATCCGTTGATCTAGGCTCGTATGCCGATATATTTTCAACAAACTTTACATCTCTTCTAATGATGACATTTTTGGACTTAGGTGGAAGAAGTCTATATCCTTTGACATCTTCAGAATATCCAACCAAAATACATTTTTCACTCTTAGGTTCTAAAGCTTTATGTTTCTCATCGGGGATATGGGCCTATGCTTCACTTCGAAAAACACAAAAGTGACTTACATCTGGTTTAATTGAGCTCCATGCTTCTTCTGGAGTGATATTCTTTAAACCTTAGTATTTACTATGTAATTTGCACAGTTAATTGCTTTTGCCCAAAAATTAAGACTAAGCCCTTAAGATTGAAGCATACAATTAGCCATTTCCTTTAAGGTGCGATTCTTCCTTTCAGCTAGACCATTTTGTTGTGGAGTATATGGAACAGTATGTTGCAATTGAATTACATGCTTAGTGCAAAAGTTGATGTATTTGTTGTTAACATATTCTCCGCCATTATCAAATCTTAGCTTAAGAATCTGATGTCGAGATTGTTTCTCAACAAAGTCCTTAAAGGCCAAGAACATGTTAAAGATTTCATTCTTGATTTTTAAGAAGTATACCCAAGTGCGTCTGAAGAAATCATCAATGAAAGTTAATAAATACTTATAGCTAGAGAATGAAACAACTGGAAGTGGACCACATAAATCACTATGCACAAGCTGTAAAGGGGCTAAGGCGTGCTAAGAGGTACGTTTTACAAAACTATCCCGATGATGTTTTCTGAGTACACATTCGGAACAAACACCATCTCTGCAAGATACCATAGGAAGACCTATGGCTGTCACCATATTTTCTTTACATAGATTTTGAAGGAAGCGATAGTTTAAGTGACCAAATCGCTCATGCCAAAGTTTGCTCACTTCATCATTTTGAGCAACAAATACCGAGCGAAGAGTTGATGACCCAAAGTTGTTAAATTTATACAACCTTGTAGAATCATCAGCAATGGCAGTAGCTAAAATCTGTCTAGGATCTCTTAGGTCCTTAATTACAACACCATGAGGTGAAAATTCAAAGGTTTTACCTTCACCTGAATGAGTTATCTGATATACAGATAGAAGGTTGCAGGGTAAAATAGGAACACATAATACATCATTAAATTGACCATTGTCTAGATGAATAGTTCCAGTCCTTACAACACTCAAAGATCTATCATCACCAACATATATATTTTTGGTGTTACAATCATTTAAAGAAGAAAACATGGCTTTGTTTTTTGCCATGTGATAAAAAGCTCTAGAATCAATGAGCCACTCATGAAAATAAGAAGAAGAAGATACATTTAGTGCATAACCAGACCGAGATGCTTGACAAATACATGCAGAAAGTGTTATTCCTGAAGATAAAGTTGAAGTTGAAGAGTGCTCCAAATGGATTTTATGCTTCTTCATTACTGCTTCCAAGGCTTCCATCTTCTTAAAGCATTTGGATTCTAAGTGGTCATCTCGATTACAAAAGTTGCAATGTCTATCAGTCTTCTTCCCTTTGTTTTTATTTGCCTTATCATTTTGTTGAATTGATTTTTCATTTTGAGACTGAAATTGCTTAGGACCCTTGTTTGGTTTAGGACCATTCTTTTTAGGATACTTCTTCTTAGGATTCTTTGAATTTGGTTGCTGTTGGACTGCTAAGGCTTTCTTAGAAGAGTTTCCAGTATTAAAAAGACCAAGATTTAAGAGTTTTTCTTGTTCTCTTATTAAAGAATCACAAAAGGCATCAAAAGAGTGGGACTTGTAGGCTTGTCCTTGAGAAATAAAGGCTTCTCTAGTAGAATGGAAGGTCGAAACAAACACAGAGTAAGCTGGTCCTAACTTAATAAGAATGGAATAGATAAAGCTGCCATCTTCTTTCTTAACCTTAACACCTTCCAAGAAAAGTCTAAGGGTCTTGAACTTGGACAAAAAATCTTCAATGGAAGAAAAATTATTGGGGACCAACGTAAGCAACTCATTTTCGAGTTGATGGATCTAATTTCATTTTTAATTCCAAAACTTTATTGAGTTGTTTCATTGCTTCATCAGAGGTATCAAGTTTTCCGAAATAGAATCTAAGGTTTGGAGAAATAGACATCCCTATCAACCCACGTGCTTGATCTTGTTTATTTTCTCATTTCACTGCCTTATCTTCATTTTTAGGTTTAGATTCTTGGCCTGAGGGTATTTTTATAAAAAACTTTACTTCTAAGTAAATCCACAATGTAGAACCACCATTGGAAGTAATTGGTGCTGTCAAGAATAACTTGACATGGAATTTCCATTTTAACAGAAGTTGAAGCTGTAGATGTTGAAACTAAGTATTCTAATGGAAAGATCTCGAAAAATTAGGCCGATTCAAAAAAAAGGCTCTAAAAACAGCTTCCGAATGAAGAAGTTATGACTTTTTAAAGAAAAGTTGATGAAGATGCCGACGAAGTACATGAATGTGTGGAGGTGAAAAATTATGTTATATTTTAAACCCCCCCCCCAGCCAAACTTAATATAATTAGCTCACTTTAAAAAAAAAAAAAATTATGTGACCCACTTTTATAAATAAGTGAAAGTCACTTTTACAATGGTACTTTATGACTTGTTGATTTGGGGTAGCATCAGATGTGCTCTAACCACAAAAATTGGTGGATAGGCTAAAGCACATGAGATCTCCAATACCCAGAAATCGTTTGGACAAAATCTAACCAGTTTGGAAGATATTAAAATAATTAATATTTTTAATGGAGTCCCTAAGTCTAAACTTAGAAAAAATAAAATATTGATATGAATTAATACAAAACTGAGTTAGAATGGTCCAAAAGTCATGAATCAAGCCAAATCTAATCTTAGTCGTTGATTAGGGAATTAATCTCGAATGTTGAATTGTCAACGAAAAAAGTATAAGAGGAGGCTTGAGGGTCACTTGGAGAACACACCAAATTGATCAAGAATTCGATTTTCTGGGGCAGGGCTTGCTGAGGAAATAAAAGGAATGATCAGAGTTGCAGCTAAGGGACAGTGAATGTAGTAGCAGAGAGGCAGAGATAGCACCGGAAGCATCAGCACAGAGGTCGTGAGAGGGTTGACGCAAAGACAACTAGAGGCCACGCAAAAGCAGCAAGAGGCACGCAGAGGCAGCCAGGAGTTGCGCAGAGCCTGAGGAGGGCCAGTGTGGGAGACGCGGAGCCTCCAAGGGCTAACACAGAGCCCCAAGAGGCTGACGCTGGGCAGACACTAGGCCAGAGAGGCTGACGCAAACCCTAGAGGTTGACGCTAGGAGATTTCGTGGGGTAGATTGGGGCTGATATCTATCTCCGATTAAGAGGTACCACTGCTGAGGGCATTCTCTGTTGGGTGAGCCATTTCTGGCACCCAGATTGTATTTTAAAACTGCTTAATAATAAAACCCTCAGATAGCTGCACCAGTTTTCCCGCATTGGGTTTTTCCAGGGACATTAGTCCAAAAATAACAGTGTCACTTGTGTGCTTGTTTTTCCTTCAGTTGATGATCTATATGTGTTGACATTGTAGTTGTATTTATTTTCAGTATTTGCATGCTAAATAACTTGTTAATTAACAGAACAAGTAGGAAGAAATAAATCAGAAAGTATAGGAAGGATTTCTAATAGTTAGACCTAGAAATTTCAACATGGTATCAGAGCGTAGGGCATCAACCGAGCAAAGTAGCAGCAGCGGAAACAGTTGCCCTGAGTGACAGAAGTTGTTCCGAGCGAAAAAGCAACAAGGAAGGTGTGACGCAGTGCCTGCATCATCAGTTCGAGTCGGGAAGAGGATTAGTGCAGTGGCAGAGAAGAGCAGACCCGACCTACGCAGTGCCCAGTCATCTTTCTTAGTGAGGAAGGATTGACGCCCATGGCCAGGAGGTGTGGAGTTTGCTGGCGTTGGGATTGTGCAAAGCCTAAAGGCTCTAACCTTCAGTTTATTGGGGCACATGAGGCTGTGAGTAAGTTGCGGAGTGAAGCTGGTGGGGTACTGTGATCAGAACAGTGTTGAAGTTTCTAAGTCTACCAATTAGAAACCCTCCATGCACTTTACAGATTTATTCCTACCTACTTGTTCCGTTACTTAACAAGTTATTTACAATGTAAATACTGAAAATAAACACTAGTGCATGTTCAACATATTACAGATCATCAACTGAAGGAAACAGAAACAATCACACCAAATGACACCGTTATTTTTGGACCAATGTCCTCGGAAAAACCCAATGCGGGAAAAGTTGAAAACTAATGCAGCGATCTGAGGGTTTTCTTATTAAGCAATTTCAGAGTACAATCTAGGTGCCAAATCCGGCTTACACAACAGAGAATGCCCTTGGCAGTAGTACCTCTCAGTCTGAAACAAATGTCCCAGCTAAAACCCCAGATAAACCCTCCGGCAATTCTTCAGCTCTAATCTGCCCCAAAAACCCCAACTTTTGACTTTCTGGATTGTGTCAACCTCTCTCTGCCCCGCACTGGCCCTGTGTCCCCCTGAATGGGTCTGTGTCAGCCTTCTGGCCCTCTGTGCCAGCAACGCTGGCCTCTTTGAAGCACTACGCAGCTCCTGGCTGCCTCTGCGTGGCCCTACGTGAACCCTAGCTGCTACTGTGTCACTCTCTCTAGCTCTTGCGCTGATCTCCTAGCACTATCTCTGCCTCTCTGTCTCTCTGTACTCAATGCCCCTCAGCTGCAACTCCAATCACTGATTCTATCTCTCTTAGCAAACCCCGCCCTAGAGAATATAATGATTGATCATCTGGTGTACTCTCCAAGTGACCCTCAAGCGTCCTCTTATACTTTTCTCGTTGACATATCAACGGCCGAGATTAAGTCCCTAATCAACGGCTAAGATTAGATCTGGCTTGATCCATGTCTTTTGGACCATTCTAACACAGTTTTGTATTAATCCACATTAATATTTTAATTTCCCTAAGTTTAGACTTAGGGACTCCATTAAAAATATTAATTATTTTAATATCTCCTAAACTGTTTAAAATCTGCCCAAACCCTTTCTGGGTATTGGAGATCTCATGTGCCCCAACCTCTCCACCAAATTTCGTGGCTAGAGCACATCCGATGCTACCACAAATCAACAATCCCTCTTAGCGAGGACTGTGCTCTAGCAATACTCCCCACTGAGTATTACTTTGATCATCCGGCATCGGTCCCTATGCTGATGCTAGCCCTGCTACGCACCATCCTATGCATTGTTGCATCTTGTAATGTTGCCCATGGTTCTGCCACTACCACTGTTGCATCTGTAAGACAGCTCTCTCTGCATCTGTGTTGTTGTTGGTCCTTTCTCCCAACACAGCATCCACACTGCAACTCCTCTCATCATGTGGCATCGCGCTGCCCACTGCTGCACTACAACTTAGTTACTGAGAAGTAAGTAACTGATCTCCCAACTCTGACTTCTTTGTTGGGCTAGAGACCCTCCTGACACTGAAGCTCCCTCTGCCACTAACAAGTGCTCCCTCTCTGACCCCTGCGTTGCTACAACAACTCCCTACATCTCGCACTGTTGCACACCTCTCTATGCCATCTTGCACTAGTGCAACACTCCCGTGCCTCTCGCACTGCTATAGCCTGCTAACCTCGCGCTGTCCTAGGAATCCTGCACCATAGCTCTCTCTGCTGCTCCATCCGCATCCACCTCTACCCACATCAATCAGTCCTGCTACTCCTCTTCAGGGCTCCTGTAGCAAAGTCTAATCCAAGAGGTTGGGTACCTCGAGAATCCTGCCCCTCATCGCCTGTAGTCCGCCTGACTACAACTCAATGTCTCCCCACTTCCACTCAAGTGGTGCGTGTGCACTCATGGCACAATGATCGTCTGTCTCCACTTCCTTCTCTACCCTTGTTGGCGCTACCTTAGTCTCGAAAGACTCTCCCTTACTCTTCTTCCTTGGACACTGGGTCGCATAATGACCCAGCTCCCCACAGTGGAAGCACTTGATCTTAGAGAGATCCTTCTTCTTCCGCTTTTCTTGCTTTCCCTCAGGATGTTAGGGCAACATCTTCCTCCTCTTCCTTTTTGACTCTGAATCCCCTTACTGTTGCTTCCCACCTTTGACTGTCGTCTAATCTCTTCTTGGCGAAGAGTCGCCCACATCTCATCCCAAGTTGGAAGTGTCCCTCTGCCCAATATACTCTAGACAAATACCTCCCAGTCTTTTGAGACTGCATTCAGGGTTGTCCTCACCATCAATTCTTGATCCAGCGTGACTTCTATGGCAGTCAACTAATCTCGGATCTCATTCAGTCCTCCGAGAAAGGTGTCAATCGATTCTCCCTTCTTCATCTGATATGACCTCAACTAATTTTCTAGTAACATTCTTCTCTTCACAGAAGTATGCTGGTACAATTTCTTTAGGGCCTCCCAGATCTCATTTGTCGTTTCCTTCTCGGCAATGTGTGGTACTACATGGTCCTTGACCCTGTCAAGGATGATGCTCTTGGCCCTCGCCATTGCCTCCTCATACTTGTCGTTCTTAGCTGGGTCGATTGGGATAGCTATCGTCTTCAAAGCGAAATGCTTGACACAATTTTTGTCAAGTACGGATAAGATTCTGGCCTTCCAGACTACGAAGTTTGACGCTCCGTCCAGCCTGTCCTGGACTCTTACTCTGTGTAATGCCATGATGCTCTTCTACTTCCCTCCTGGAAGTTCTCGATGTGACTCCCTCTGAGTCTCGATTTCCCTCGTGGAAATCCTTTTACTGATGTTGAGATGCCCCCTACTCTGATCGTCTATGCAACCGCACCATTGGTCCAGATTTTTCGGCTAAAAACCCTCGGTAGCAACTCCTCCACTTGGCCTTGCCTTGTCAGGTACTGTTCTGACTACAGTACCTCACCAGCTTCACTCTGCAACTTTCCCTTAGCCTCCTAAACCCTAGCAACCTGAAGGTGAGAGCTCCTAGGCTCTACGCAATCCCGACAGCAGCAACCCAGTCTCCTCAACCAACTACGTCAGCCCTCCTAGCTTCTTCGTGAGTCTCCCTTTGCCTCCCTTAGCCTCTGCACTGCCTCTTCCTGGCTCACCCTTGATGACGCAAGCACTGTGTCACCCTTCCCTTGTTGTTGCTCTACTAGAAACAGCTTCTGTCACTCAGGACAGTTGTTTTCTGCTGCTATTGCTCCGCTTCGCTGATGTCCTCAGTTCTCCTTTGATCTGCTACGACGCTCTGATATCATCTTGACGTTTCTAAGTCTACCAGTTAGAAACCCTCCATGCACTTTACTAATTTATTCTTACCTACTTATTCTGTTACTTAACAAGTTATTTACAATGTAAATACTGAAAATAAACACTATTGCATGCTCAACATGTTATAGATCATCAACTGAAGGAAACAGAAACAATCACACCAAATGACACCATTATTTTTGGACCAATGTCCTCGAAAAAACCCAATGCGGGAAAATTGGTGCAGTTATCTAAAGGTTTTCTTATTAAGAAATTTTAGAGTACAATCTGGGTGCCAAATTTGGCTTACCCAACAGAGAATGCCCTTGGCAATAGTACCTCTCAGTCTGAGACAAATGTTCCGACTGAAACCCCAGATAAACCCTCCAGCACTTCTTCAGCTCTAATCTGCCCCAGAAACCCCAACATCTGCCTTTCTAGACTGCGTCAACCTCTCTCTGCCCAGGGTTGGCCCTGCATCACCTTGAATGGGTCTGCGTCAACCTCAGGCAACCCTGCATCAGCCTTTTGGCCCTTTGCGTCAGCAAAGCTGGCCTCTCTGAAGCACTCCACAGCTCCTGGCTGCCTTTGCGTGGCCCTGCGTGAGCCCGGGCTGCTACTGTGTCACTCTCTTTGGCTCCTACGTTGATCTCTCAGCAGTATCTTTGCCTCTCTATCTCTCTGTACTCAATGCCCCTCAGTCGCAACTCCGATCACTGATTCTATCTCTCTTAGCAAACCCCGCCCTAGAGAATAGAATGACTGATCATCTGGTGTACTCTCCAAGTGACCCTCAAGCCTCCTCTTATACTTTTCTCGTTAACATATCAACGGCCGAGATTAAGTCCCTAATCAACGACTAAGATTAGATCTGGCTTGATCCATGTCTTTTGGACCATTCTAACACAGTTTTGTATTAATCCACATTAATATTTTAATTTCCCTGAGTTTAGACTTAGGGACTCCATTAAAAATATTAATTATTTTAGTATCTTCTGAACTGTTTAGAATCTGCCCAAACCCTTTCTAGGTATTGGAGATCTCATGTGCCCCAACCTTTCCACCAAATTTCGTGGCTAAAGCAAATCCGATGCTACCATAAATCAACAAACATTACCTAATAGGGCAAGACCAAGGAGGAGGGAGTTGCTACCAAGGATTTCTAGCCAAGAAATCTGGATCAGTGGTGCAACTGCACTAACGATCGGAGTGGGGGCATCTCGACATTGGCAGAGGGGTTTCCAGGAGGGAAATCGAGGCTCAGAGGAAGTCACACCAAGAACTTCCAAGAGGGAAGTAGAGAGACTCAGAAGAGTCGAAAGAGGAGAAGCAAAATGGCAGTGAACAGAGTAAGAGATTAGGACAAACTGGACAGAGCCTCAAACTTCGTAGTCTGGAAGGCCAGGATCTTGTCCGTTCTAGACAGGAATCATCTCAAGCACTTCGCCTTGAACACGATAGCGGTCCCAGTTGACCCGGATGAGAACGAAAAGTACCAAGAGGCAATGGCGAGGGCCAAGAGCATCATCCTTACCGAGGTCAAGGACCATGTAGTACCACATATTGTCGAAAAGGACACGGCAAATGAGATGCGGGAAGCCCTAACGAAATTGTATCAACATATTTCCGTGCAAAGGAAGATGCTACTGGAAAATCAGCTATGGTCATACCAGATGCAGAAGGGAGAACAGATAGACACCTTCCTCGGTCGATTGAAGGAGATCTGGGATCATTTGACTTCCATAGGGGCCGCGCCGAATGAGGAGATGATGGTGAGAACTGCATTGAATGCAGTCTCAAAGGATTGGGAGGTATTTGTCCAGAGCATACTGGGTAGGTCGACGCTTCCAGATTGGGAGTGTAAGGACCTGTGGTTCCTAGGCACGCCCACCCGATGTGCGACCGAGTTTGGTGTTGAACGAACGGAGGTGAAAAGTGCGAAGTGCGAGTCCTTGACGAAATGCATGAAGTATGTTATAATAACACATCAAGGAGGACGAGCGAAGGTTTATAGGCATGGGGAGCGAAGGCTCAACCCACAGGCCGACCTCATATTGTGGAGGATGTGCGTTGAAGTGTTGGCTGACCAACATAAAGGCAAGAGATCAAACGATATGTGAGGGCGTTGGCAAGTCGGCTTGGGCAGCCAAGACTTGCCCAACGCACCATATAAATAACAAATGTGATGGAGTCATTTGGACAGCAATCACTCAAGCTCAAGCGTTCAAGTCTTCTACGAAGAAGTGCGAAGGTTAAAGGGCCGCAGCAAGAAGGTAAGGCACAGGTCGTATGCGCCCAACCTTGGGCAGCTCGTTTAGGTAGCACGAGTCTTGGAACAAAGGCGAAGAGGCCGGTGCACGGGTGAAGGCCTCGGGCACTTGGTTGGCACGGGTTCTTGGGTAGCTCAGGTGAGCGCCCGCCCGTCGTGCAAAGACAAACGTGGAGGTGGAAGAAAGGGGACTTGGATGAGGTCGCCCACCCACCGTGCGGAAGTAAATGAAGGGTGACTCGGGTGAGGTTGCCAGCCCGTCATGCGAAGGTTCCGTTGTGAAGTTTGGTTGGCAGCTCGTGTGAGGGCGCGCCCGCCCGACTTGGGCAAGGAAATCTTGGTTATCACACGGAGGTGTGATGAAGTTGTAAATTTGGCTAAGTATGAAACTTGGTGTTTCCAAGTATACTTGTAAAGCTTTGTAACATTTAAAGATTGTATAATATATTATTCGGGCAGACTCATTGTTCAGGGAGTTGTCCCTCCCTTTATACTGTGCAATTGTATAATTGTTGATGATAATGAATGTGTATGGGTGTTCATTGGTATAAAGGAAACATAATAATTACTTGGTTGCGAAACACAAACTAAGTAGACTAATGGTTAGGCGTAGTCCATGAACATAAGTATTGGTGAAAAGAAAGTGTCCGGTGGTGCCGCACCTTGCCAAGAGCGGTTGAAAGACTACCGTCGACCTAGGGGCGTGACAGGGAAAAACTGTGAGCAGCTCTTCGTCAAGAAGAGATCAGAAGGCTAACCAAGGCTGGAAGCAGCGGCAAGGGGGTCAGAATCAAGAAGGAGGAAGAGGAGGATGTGGCCCTAACATCTGAGGGAAAGTAGGAGAAACAGAAGAAGAGGGACCTATCCAAGGTCAAATGCTTCCACTATGGGGAACTGGGTCACTATGTGGACCAGTGTCCGAGGAAGAAGAGGCTTCTAAGACCAAGGCTATGCCAGCAAGGTTGGAGAAAGAAGTGGAGATAGATGATGATTGTGCCATGAGTGCTCATGCACCTCGAGAGAGGAAGTGGGGAGACGCTGAGTGTAGTCAAACAAACTATAGGCGATGAGGGACAGGATCCTCGAGGTACCCAACCTCTTGGATTAGACCTTGCTACGAGAGCCCCGAAGAGGAGTAGCAGGACTGGCAAATGTCAGTAGAGACGGATGCAGATGGAGTGACAGAGGAAGCTTTAGAATCGAGAGTGTTTCTAGCCTGACGGAGATGTCAGAATTGGGAGATCAGTTACTTACTTCTCAGTCACTGAGTTGCAGTGCAGCAAGTAGCAGTGGCAGTGTTATAAGTAGCACGATGTAGCATGATAAGAGGGGTTGCAGCGCAGATGCAACAGTGGCAGTGGTAGGGTCATGGGAAGTAGCACAGATGCAGGTGGAGTTGTCGTACAGATGCAGCAGTGGCAGTGGCAGGGCCATAGGTAGCAGTACATGATGCAACAGTGCAGAGGATGTTGGGCAGCAAGCGTAGCATCAGCACAGGGACCGTTGTCAGATGATTTAGGGTGATGCTCAATGAGGAGTATTACTAGAGCACAGTCCTCGCTAAGAGGGAGTGTTGATTTGGGGTAGCATCAGATGTGCTCTAGCCACGAAAATTGGTGGAAAAGCTAAAGCACATGAGATCTTCAATACCCAGAAATGGTTTGGACAGAATCTAACCAGTTTGGGAGATATTAAAATAATTAATATTTTTAATGGAGTATATTAATGTGAATTAATATAAAATTGAGTTAGAATGGTCCAAAAGTCATGGATCAAGCCAAATCTAATATTAGTCGTTGATTAGGGACTTAATCTCGACCGTTGAATTGTCAATGAGAAAAGTATAAGAGGAGGCTTGAGGGTCACTTGGAGAACACACCGAGTTGATCAAGAATTGATTTTCTGGGGCAGGGCTTGCTGAGGAAATCAAAGGAGTGATCAAAATTGCAACTAAGGGGCAGCGAATGCAGTGGCAGAGAGGCATAGATAGTACCGGGAGCATCAGCGCAGAAGCCGTGAGAGGGTTGACGCAAAGCCAGCTAGAGGCCACGCAGAAGCAGCTAGAGGCCACGCAGAAGCAGCGAGAGGCCACGCAGAGGCAGCAAAGAGTTGCGCAGAGCCTGAGGGCGGCCAGCGTGGGAGACGTAGACCCTCCAAAGGCTGAGGCAAAACCTCGAGAGGTTAACGTTGGACCAGAGAGGCTGACGCTAGGCAGACGCTCGGCCAAAGAGGTTGAAGCTGACCCTAGAGGTCGACGCTGGGAGATTTCGTGGGGGTGAGCCATTTCTGGCACCCAAATTGTATTCTGAAACTACTTAATAATAAAACCTTCAGATAGTTGCACCAGTTTTCTCCCATTGGGTTTTTCCGGGGACATTAGTCCAAAAATAACGATGTCACTTGTATGCTTGTTTTTCCTTCAGTTGATGATCTGTATGTGTTGAGGCTGTACTTGTATTTATTTTCAGTGTTTACATGGTAAATAACTTGTTAATTAACAGAACTAGTAGGAAGAAATAAATCAGAAAGTACAGGAAGGATTTCTAACAATTAGACTTAAAAATTCCAACATGAGTTACCCACTAAATTGTAACTTAAATAAAAGATAAAGAGACTTTAGAATTATAAGTGACTCACTTGTTATAATGGGTGATAACACTTTTACATAAAATAACTTTAAAACACAAGTTATATGTGTTTTTTGAAAAAGTAACTCAAAAAAAAAAAGACTTGAACCCAAAACCTCTATTCTCATAAAGTAACTTTGCCCCAAGTGAGCTAGTTTAAAAGAAGAGTAATTTTTGGAAAAGAGGAAGGGGTTTTTTTGTAGTCACTGAAGCTTTGGAGTGCGTGTTTACTTGAGAAAGCCATTTTTGCCTACAAAACAAAAAACCATACAACTCAAAACAGACATGCAAAAAAACCAAACCTTACGGCTTGAAGTTAGATATCGCCGAAAACTAAATATTTTCCTCAATGTTTATGATTTTCCGAGATCACATTAAGGCACAGCAGAAAAGAGCATACTGATGAGAAAAATCCTTCCTTTTTGTTTCTGATTTGCCCAAATTGCACAAAGTCGCGGGGCAAAGAGCATACAGAGAAATGAAAGGTATGGATCCGGTGATAAAAAACAGATAGATAAATAAGCCGAAATAAACAGAGAGACAAATAACTAAAACTGAAATAAAGACTGTATACTTCCAGATCTTAAAAATGATGTAGCTAGGGCTACCGGAAACCTTTTCGTGTGAAACAAAATGGGTTCCTCACTGGAACAGATGCTCCTAACACAATAGAGCAGTCCTCTCGGCCCAAAAGCAATCAGAAACAATAGATCTAGGAAACGACAGTCGAACGCAGTTGTACAGGCTTCGGATTTGGATCACCAACGGATGTGACCCTCAAATAGCTCTGATACCATGTAGGAATTTACAAGGTAAGTTCCTTAGATAGAACACCAAAGGACACCAGTCACAAACAGATCACAGATCAATACACCAGTATTCTTGACGTGGTTCAAACCCTCAAAGAGGGAAACAATCCACGACTTGAGCCACCGTGGCCACTTTAGGCAAATTATTAATGTAAAAGAAAGAAAATTTACATAAGCTCTCTCATGAACGGTCACCTCACAAATGACCCTCCATGCTCTTTAAATATAGATCATGGACCAATCGGGTGTTAAGCCACAGATCAAGTGTCAGTAATACCGAGGAGAGAATGAACCATCAGATCACTTCATGTCTAGAACATATCGTGACCGTCGGATTGTAAGTTACAAAAATTACATACTAAAGAAACACACTTTACCTAACTATACACTAGACCAAGTTATACTTAACTATTTCCTATGTGTCGGAATATCCTAACAAAATTCACCTCAATACCTCTTGTCGGGTCCCAAGATGCAACTGGGGTGCCACAAAGTGGTCTCCGTGGGTCTCCAACTGCTAAATGAGGCCTCCTCCTCTCCAACATTAGGGCTTCTTCTAGTGCAACAAGCCCTCTCTAGTCTCTCTGTGTGAGACCATCCTCATCTGGGTCCTGAATTAGCTCCTACCCATTAAGTTGTGTCAAGGCCAAGCCTAGGGGCATGCTAGGTCTAATGGGGTGTCATCAGGAAGAATCCTCAAATTTGGGTCAAAGTCAACCAACTTCATGCATCTTGGAGGTGCTCTGGGACATGTGTCATATGATCATGCTGCTAGGAGACTCCTAACTATCAACACTTCACTTTTTTGGGTCAATGTACTCCTCTGATAGGCCTAGATACCTGCTGAGTGGGTGCCCAATGCCTGGGCTGCTGAACCACCTGACAAGAACAACATGGATTCTAGTGAAAACAACAAGTCATTAGGGACCAAGATCAATGATGCATCTAAGCGAACCCAACTTGAATGTTAAGGGAAATTTAATACCTCAAATTAGGATCCCTTTCCAAAATTAGGACCATGATCTTGCAAGGGTGTTTTCTCCCTAAGTAGGGGTTGCTAAACGCCAACCCTATTAGGTGCTTCCAACCAGTGTTGCACGAAACGCCCCGCCAAAGATCCAAACCAAGAATTATGTCCCATACAAATTCATGGGGGATCCACCGTCAGATCCGCAGTTCGGAATTTTGAAACTGCAGATTGGGTCGGCAGATACGGTTCCTAGAAATTCGAAACCGTGCCAGCCGATCCGCAGTTTCGGATTTCCGAATTGCGGATCCGACAATGGATCCTCCCCTGATCCGCAACCAATCAGGAACGGATCTCAAGTGGATCTGAAGAGAGACGAGCAGTTCCGCAGGGTTTCATAGGGTTCTAAATATTTTTTTTCTTCAATTTAAGTTGGGTAGGGGCTTCTCAGACACTCCCAAGGTGCTCCCTTGGTGCTCCTTAGATGCTTCCTAGATGCTCCCTCATGGTAATGTTAAATTCTTAAAGTAAAAAGATGAAAATGAAAAATAAAGTAGAATTTTTCATTTTCATCCTTTTACTTAAATTTTTAACATTACCATGAAATGACTCAGGATGTTTGAGAGTGGTTCCAGCCTCATCGGACTTCATATGGAGAAAATAGAATTTCATATCCTATTCAAAATTTAGCTGACTTAACAGTTTTCAAGAATTCAAGATCAAAGGGTTTGTCACATTTCATTAGATTATATCATGTATGAGGGTATGTGATTAACATTTAATCAAGAGCACCAAGCCCTATATGTACCCTAGTGTTGATGGTGTTAATTGTTGAACTCCTTTGTCATGCCCTTGGTAAAAAATTATCTTTCAATCAAGTCAAAATCATTGATTAAGCATGTTAAGCTTTTTCTACCATATTTGAAGGCTTGGATTAAGTAGCTTGATCAAAAATGGGTAATGTTGACTAATATCCCTAAACAATCGAGGTAGAGGCAAAGGCTAGACAAGAGGAGAAGAATCTAGATTCTAGATGGTTGATGCATCTAAATGGTTTATGCTCGAATAATTAATCATTAATGTACAATGGATGCCATATCTATCTTTATTTATGTACAAATATGCATGCTTCCATATCTTCTACAACTAATTTGGTATTTTGGATGTTCTTTAATACAAATGAAAAAAAATATTAAAAAAAATTATCTATATAGTAGATGCTTCGCATCCTAGATTTTTGGGAAATGACGCTTCCGAGTCCCTGCTTCATCCCCGCTTCGTGCAACATTGCTCAAAATCAACTATTTTTAGTGGCTAATCCATCCATTTTAAGGTCAAAGTCTTGTGCCCCAGGCAAATTTTTCTCTACAAAAGCCTCAGTTTGCCCTAGGCTTCAACTCGGGGTTTGTTGAGGGCTTCTTGTTCCAGAAATTCAAGGTATTCATCCATTGGAAGCCTTTTGTTGGCCTTCTGACACTAGGATGATCCTTTTGGCTTGCTATTTCTCAAGTCTTGAATCACAATGTGCCCTAACTAGGCACATTGGAGGAGGAAAATTGCACTATTGTGATCATTAATCCTTGTTCTTAGGAAGAGTTGTCCTCCATAAGCCTATCTTGTCACCTTATCCCTTGTACTTAGCATATAATTTCTAGGTGACCTTACTAAAGGGAAGCCTCCCTGGTGGTGAAAATCCACAAAAGAGCAAGAGGTAGTAGCCAAGGTAGCAGGGGGTCAACACCTCATATTATTGTCGCTTGGTCTAGTTCTTGCCCTGTGAGCTCCCCTCACAAAACCTACTAGATTTTGAGGCAACAACTCCAATATATAGATTGCAGAAAGCAAGGATCTAAATCTAATCTAAGGTCATGTGGAAACAATATCTAGATTCCATAGATGGAGGTCACTCCAACATAGAGATGTACAATATAGATAGTTCCAAGATATGGAACAAGGAAATAGACAATGAGCAACATGTTTCACAGTGTATTGGATCTAGATCTGTCTCTCGTAGCATCCGAGGTTAATGGAGGAAGTTCAAGATATAGGATCTTGAAGAAGCGTCAGAAGAACAGTTGGTTGATGTGTTATGTTGATGTTTGGAGGAGGAGGAATATTGTTGTAGTTAAGATGATCTCCACTAATTGGTGTTGTGAGGTCTGAACTCACTAAGCTACTGAGGCCATTGTGAAGTATGCACGCTTTGTTAAGGTCGCACCAATCTATGGTCAGGGTCGGATCTAAGATTTGCCACAAGAGCAAGGAATTTGATCGACATTGTCATAGAACAATGGGTCAAATTTGTTTTTAGTGTTTCTAAATAATTGTTGGGGGTTTTGTGAGGCTTAAAGAGAGTTTTAATGTTCTTTTTAACCAAGATTTTGGATAATCAATCCATGATGCCATGAATGTAAGGGATAGAAATTTAGGATGAAGGGCAGCCCGGAAAACTTTGTTGATTTGAGAAATAGAATAGCCATTTGAGTGTAAAGCTTTAATGAAGTGGGTTGGTTCTTTATTCAGATGTTAGAGGGAAAAGATTCAAATAGTTCTACGTTGAGAAATATAGCTCAGGCAAAAGCTTCTTACACAAGTTAGGTGTGAACATGCGAATAGTAGTTCAAGACAACTTCTAGTGACCATTGTTAGTTTCTGTAAGATCGGATGTGTTATAACCATGAAATTTGATGGAGAGGCTAAAATACATGAGATCTCCAAAACCCAGAAATTGTTTCTGGAAATTCCACCTAGAAATGACTTAATTAGATTATTAACTGATTTTTTAAATATTTCCTAAGTCTAAACTTAGGGAATATGGTTAATTGATCAGAATTAATTAAGTCAAGGATCGAATCAACTAGAAACTCACATGAATAGACTCTCATATGATCCTAACTATTGATTAAGTTTTAATCTTGGACATTGGTGCTCCAACAGAGGATTATAAGAAGTCGATGGGCACTTGGAGAAGACACACTAGAGACACTTGAAGAATTCGATTTTCCAGAGTAGTAGTAGTCAATTGCGGAGAGTTTGAGCTTCAGTGAGGAAGCAGAGTCAGTGAGGAGTAGGGACAGTGAGGCTGGAGGAAGTTTTCCAGATCCAGCAAGTGCATTTGCAGAGAAGCCGAGATTTCTCCAGGAGGTTGCGCAAAGGCAGCGCAGAGCCTCAAGAAGGTAATTCGATTTGCTAGAAAGGAAGACGTTTTCAATTCCAGAGGTCGGGCAAAGGTTCCAGAGTATCGAAGAGACGTTTTCCTAGTCAGCAACACATGCAGGACAGCTAGACTAGCAGTCATTTCGGGCAGCAGGCAGCGTCAAGTTGACGCAAAGTCTGCGTAGGCCTAGTTGGACGGCTTGCTTTTTAAAGGCATTCCAGTGTCGGAATTGCCAAGAGTGAGGGTAAATTCCCTCTAGATATTTTTGCCAATATTTTCTTTGTAGGATAGCCAAATTTCGGCATCCAGATTTTTGTACTTAGAATTTCTCATCGCTGCAAATAATAATAAAACCCTCAGTTGTTGCACCATTTTCCCCAAGTTGGGTTTTTCCAAGGACATGTGTCCAAAAATAACGGTGTCATATTTTTATGTGTGCGCTAAATTTTCTCAAATTCCAATGCTATTTTTCTTCCGCGGTATTTATTTGTGAAAATCACAGTGTGAATTATTTATTATTTGCCATAACAAACTTCAAATAAACTGTTAAATAAATTAACAATTAAGAAAATAATTTCTAGTTGTTGTGATAGATGAAATTTTCACATGTTATCAGAGCGTGAGTGATCAGTGGGGAAGCTCAGAAGCAAAGAAGGGAATTTCGTTGTTCAGTGGGAACAGCAAACTGAAATTCCTAGAGGTTGTGCAGTTCATTGACAGGCAGGCTGAATTACTGGGGCAGAAAATTCGATTTTCAGTTGCAGGGGTGCAGAAAAGTCGAGTTGCCCAAGTTAATGATTCCAGCAGTCAGAGGGAGTAGTTGCAACTCAGATTTTTAGTGAGCAGATTCCTTGGTTGGACGCAAAGGGTTTTGCAGCCGCAGAACCAGCATCGGGTGGAAGAGAAAAGCACACGCATCAGAGGGAAAATTTCTCCTAGGGAATCTCGAGATTTAGAGATCTAATTTTTCAAGTTGCAGATTGACAGTAATTGTGAGCAAATCTTCTCACTCCAAAAGGGAGTGCGAGTAGCAGATCCAGTAGCCGAGCAGCAGGAAAGAAGGAGATTTTCGAGTTTATTTTCTCCAGTTTTTTTTTAGTTTCACAGATTTTGCAACTTTGCAGGGATGAGTGTGCAAGATTTCCAAAGGAGGTTGTGCGAGTTAGCCAAAATGCAAATTTGGGTAGCAAATTGACTTCTCGTTGTTGGAGGCAAAAGCTAGAGGAAGTGTGAGTTGTTCAATGCGAGTTGCAAAGAAAGGAAGGGTCCCAGCTAGGGACTAGGCTTGAAAAGAGACGATGAGGCACCAGATCCAGGAGGAGGATGAGTATAAGACTCCAATGTGCCATGTTGTGCAGGATCTAACACATTTGCAACAAGGAGATCAGTCAGATGAATTCTGGATTGTTGCAGCAGGACCATCACCTTTGCTATAGGAACCCACAGTATCATAGTAGTAGGTTTAGTGTCAGCAGACACAATTTGTCATTAAACAGTTACAAATCTAGTTGCAGTCAGTACCTGGGAGATAGTTGCAGAACTAAACGCAGTGACATGGGCAGTGAGAATTGCCCAGTTGCAGTATGCAGGTACAGTTCCATCCAGAATATTCCTAGTGTAGAACTACACAATCCAATTTCCAGTACAGGAGGACAGTGCGAGTTTCCAAGAAGGGGCAGCGAGATTTCCCATAGAGAGATCGAGACTCAAAGGGAGTCTAGCTTCAGAGGAAGCATCCCTATGGACGCTAGTGCTTTAGGATCTAGGGAGATCAGACTCATTATTGCAGTAGTTGCAGCAACAGTGCAAAGATAACAGCAGCAGTATGAGTAGATCATAGTTCAGAGTTGCAGAGATTGGGCAAGATCCTTGATGTGTCCTCATGGATCATTACCTGGCTACGGGGGGCCATAGTATTCAGTAGCAGGATGGATCAGTGGCAATTGATACAGTCAGTTCCAAAGTGATAGTTGCAAACTAGTAGCAGTGAGAAGTTGAGGAGTGCATTGCAGTGTTGACAGCAATGCAGAGTGGCAAGTGCAAAGTTAGCAATTGTGCAGATTCTTCAATGGCAGTGCAGAAGCTAGTAGCAATCAAGACTCAGGAGACAGATGCATCACACTGAACACGATTGATTCAGTATTTTGGATGCTTCTTAGTTGCAGTAGTTACAGTTGTAGCTGCAGCAGCAACAGATGAGAGGGAGTTGCAGTGCAGATGCAGTGTCGGCAACAGTATGGCAATGTCAGCAGTAGCAGAGATGCAACATCCAAGTTGCACAGTGGTTGGTGGGCAGTATGGCCAAACATAATCAACACGACAGAGGTGATACAAAGACATGGTGTTGTGGCAAGATATGCAGCACTAGACAGAAAACACAGTCCTCGCTAAGAGGGAGTGTTAGTTTCTGTAGCATCGGATGTGTTCCAACAATGAAATTTGATAGAGAGGCTAGAATACATGAGATCTCCAAAACCCAAACATCTTTTCTAGAAATTCCACCTAGAAATGACTTAATTAGATTTTTAATCAATTTTTTAAATATTTCCTAAGTCTAAACTTAGGGAATATGGTTAATTAATCAAAATTAATTAAGTCAAAGTGTGAATCATCTAGAAACTCACACGGATAGACTCCGATATGATCCTATCCATTGATTAAGTTTTAATCTTGGTCATTGGTGCTCCAACAGAGGATTATAAGAAGAAGTCGATGGGCACTTGGAGAAAACACACCAGAGACACTTGGAGAATTTGATTTTCCAGAGTAGCAGTAGTCAGTTGCCGAAGAGTTCGAGCTTCAGTGAGGAAGTAGAGTCAGTGAGGGGCAGGGGCAGTGACGCTAGAGGAATTTTTCAAGATCCAGCGAGTGCATTTGCAGAGAGGCCGAGATTTCTCCAGGAGGTTGCGCAGAGGCAGAGTAGAACCTCAAGAAGGTTGTTCGATTTGCTGGAAAGGAAGACGTTTTCAATTCCAGAGGTCGGGCAAAGGTTCTAGAGTGTCAGAGAGACATTTTCCTAGTCAGCAGCAGGTAGGACAGCTAGACTAGCGGTCATTTCGGGCAGCAATTGCAGCAGGTAGCATCAGGTTGGCGCAGAGTATTTCGGGCAGCAATTGCAGCAGGCAGCATTAGGTTGACGCAGACCCTACGCAGGCCTAGTTGGACGGCTTGCTTTTCAAAGGCAGTGCAGTGTCGGAATTGCCCGGAGTGAGGATAAGTTCCCTCTAAATATCTTTGCCATTATTTTCTATACAAGATAGCTAGATTTCGGCATCCAGATTATTGCACTCAAAATTTCTCACTATTGCATAATAATAAAACCCTCAGCTGCTAAACCGGTTTTCCCAAGTTGGATTTTTCCGGGGACAATTGTTCAGAAATAACAGTGTCACATTTTTATGTGTGTGCTAGATTTTCTCAAATTCCAGCGCTATTTTTCTTCCGCGGTATTTATTTGTGAAAATCACAGCGTGAATTATTTGGTATTTGCTGTAGCAAACTGCAAATAAATTAACAATTAGGAAAATAATTTCCAATTGTTGTGATAGATGAAATTTTCACAACCACTTATTAAAAGTGGGAAATATACCATCTTGTAATTTCACTTAAATAAATAAAAGTGAAAGCCAAATTTCCCATGCTCTCCTTGTCTCAGAAATCTAAATGAAAAATTCTAGAAATTAGTGAGTTAGATTTGTTCTAATCTTAGTCGTACACCTCATTGTGGAGATAAAGTGGTTACTCGGATTAACAAGATTAGTTGCTATGATATGGAAAGTTAGTTGCAAGAATCAAGGAGATTAATATCTCCCTCAAAGCATAAATATGACAAGATGGGAGAAGTTGAAACTTGAAACACACATTAGAACACTTGAGCAAGGTGAAGACCAAGATAAGTAGAGTGAATCTGAGAAAAGAAAGTGCAGATCTGTTGTAGCAAACAGCAATAGGGAATCCATACAGCAACAATATTGTACAGTCGTACAGCAGTAGCTGTTGCCTTCTTTTCTCAGCAGAGCCATACTTCTAATTCAGCAGGTTATACTTCTCTGTTTTGTAGTGTTTTGTTTACTATATAGCTGCCAAGTTACAACAGACTGTTGAGGTACCTTCTAAGGTTTAAACAGTGGAATGATAAGCTGATTTGAAAGGAAAAATCACTGTACATATGTGTTATTCGCTTATTGCTTCCACTGTTCATTTCTCCATCAATATGTGTGAATGTTGAATGTTCAGACATATTCATTTATGTGATTAAATAAGTTCAGATCTGATTTATTTAATTAATAAAAACATAAGGTAACAGTCATCTAGGACCTTTGGAAGATTTGACATTCTAGAAATAAGAGTTTTAATGACAGCAGATTTTGAATAGGGTCATGGTGGAAATTGGCATGGAGGTATTTGTCAATGTGAATCTTTTTTCAAGAAACCTTAAGGGAAAGGGAACCATCAGGTTGACAAGCAACTAGAACATCTGAAAAAAGAAGGGAGTTGTCTTGTTCCATTTTCATTCTTAAATATGCAAAAGTTATCTTTGGGAATTCTTATTTATTGTGTGGAGATGGCACACGTTGAAAATATCCAGTTATTGTGTTATAAACAATATATTGGATAGATGACAAAGACATCAGCCATACTTCAAACAGAATTTTTGTGAAACTTGTGACAGCCTCATTAAAGTTTGTTTTTCTCATACTCCACACAAACAGCAATTAAAAAATAGATATTGAGGCTGGAAAATGAAAAATAAATAAAAAAGGGAAATGGATCAATCAGTGAATTGAAAACCAAACGATATTCATCCAAAATAAGTGTCTAAAGTTTCAATATCTCATATAGTGGTACACAGGAGACATACTACCCAATTTACCTTCCAATAGTTCTTTGTGTCAAAACTTGCTTAACAAATTCAGATTAAACATGCATACACTGAAACGACTTAAACTAAAAAGCAATTAAGAACCACTAATTGCCTTCGGACAAATGACTCCTTGGATTTAAATCGAAGAAGCTAAATATTTTGGCCACAGAGAACTAATATCTCTCTATCACAGCAATTGAAGGAAAAAGACACCTGGTATAAACACATTGAAATGCAAGCAAGCCTTATATGAAGGCTTAGATAATTGAAAATGCCCTTCAACATGAACATGAATGGATGTTGCATCTATGAGACTGAAAAATAATCTTTTAAAATCATTATTGATTTACGGGAAAATATGCTTGGGTGGCATCCTAGTATTTCATAAAATGTGGGCAAAGTATGCATTGTCTAGCACCACTTCCAGATCAACTTATAAAGTAGACTTTGCAGACAATGTTTGAGCTAGGATTAATTTTCCTGTTTTCATGAAAGCATTTTTTTACCAGATGTACATTCGATGTGCTTCACATGAAAATAAAAGATGTTGGTCATGAAGAAGTCCAGCCCAAATAATTTGTCAAAGCTAATGATTTTCCTGTGCCTTGCTGATTTCCTTGGAAGGTTTCTTGAAGGATATTCTAAAGTAAGCCACTGAATAAATTCCACCAAGAATGCAATTGCATTTAATTAGATTACAAGACAACAAGAACATGTAGAAGAGTTGAAGAAAGAAAAAGGGTAGGCTCTGCAACTACCATTTCAAATGAAAGCAAATGCATCAATAATGACAGAGCCAGAACAGCTTTGCATAGGATTTATTTTCATTATACATTTGGAATGGAGATACATTGAAATATTTGACCAAGCAGGCAGCTTAAATAGTTCATCATGCGCTGCATAAACCAACTACAATGTGATAATCACACTGCAGTCATTATGGTAAAACCAAAAACAAGCGAACTTCAAAGCTTGCTTCTTCTTTAGCCTTTTATCAAGTTGACATAAAAGTTAAAACAGATAATCTTTAGCCCAAACATGAACTCCTTTCAAATCAAATATTTGAAATTATGCCATAAGTATTGCTAAACAGATTATATAGCACCAGAGATAGGTCAGAAGCCATTTACAAATACTTTTAACTTCTTGGAATTCCCCAGCAAACACTCTTTCAATAACTTCATCCTCAGCCTTTTATACATAAATAAAGCTTCATTTCTACTCTCTTTTCACATTTGTGGAGCTCTATGCAGTCTTCTGAAACTACTACACATACTGTGCTATTACGAGTCCTAAATGACTGCCATACATATGGACAACATCACACTCTGCATCGCTTTGCAACAGATAAAAGATCAACCTTGGATGTTGAGAGAGATACATCTTCCTTGTCGAAAGTTACTTAACTTTCTCCTAGCATAGCACAGGATACTTCCGTGATGACGGCCTCTTATTTGGCCAAGTTGTGACAAAATTTATGGTATTTGATGGGGGTGGAATATTTTGTAGTTGTTCTTCACTTCGATAGGAACTCCATCAACGTAGCTATACGACACTTCATTAGTATTGTGCCATTTGCATTTTAGTATTTTATATTTCTTATTTTTAGTATGAAATGGCTTAAGCGCATTCTTGGATATTGTACATGTTTTTGTGAATCCTGATCATACCCAAAATTAATTTAGTTTCTTTATTTTTTCCTTTTTTCTTGAATTTTCTTTACATGGCTAATAATGATCTAATGAAATCTAACCCATGAAATCCAGATTTCCAAATCTTAGCATTGCACTGACCCACTATACACAGCTTAGGTGCATTGCTTGCAAAAACACAGTTTTGTATTCACTCCTATTCCAGAAATTGTAAGGGTGAACAGTGAACAACGATTTCTTTTTGCAGTGTGCCCTAGACAAGTTCTATATTCTTTCTAGGCCCTCTCAGCCCCTGGGACTCCCCTACTGACATTATCAGGCAGAGCATCAGCACCTTCACAATGGTTGTGGTGGAAGAAAATGCTTCTTCATCTATCTCTATACTGTACCTAACGAGGAGTAGTTCCTCCTCCCTTTGTTATTTATTTTTGTACTTTCTATTCATTGGCTTGTTTACTCTTTTTGGTTTAGTTTTTCCTGAGTAACCTTGGCATTCCTACAGTATGTTGTTACTGGGTGTACTTTATTGACCTACCATTTTAATCATTCATGGACATTAATAATACTAGAATAGATCCATCTTTGACCCTGATCTATTAAGCACCAAGAGGAATCCTGAAAATACCCAAAATTAATTTAGTTTCTTTATTTTTTCCTTTTTTTGACTTCCCTTTACATGGCTAATAATGATCTAATGAAATCTAACCCATGAAATCCAGATTTTCAAATCTTAGCATTGCACTGACCCACTATACACAGCTTAGGTGCATCGCTTGCAAAAACACAGCTTTGTATCCATTCCTATTCTAGAAATTGGAAGGGTGAACTGTGAACAACAGTTTCTTTTTGCCGTGTACCCTAGACAAGTTCTATATTCTTTCTAGGCCCTCTCAGCCTCTGGGACTCCCCTACTGACATTATCAGGCAGAGCATCGGCACCTTCACAATGGTTGGGGTGGAAGAAAATGCTTCTTCGTCTATTTCTATACTGTACCTAACGAGGAGTAGTTCCTCCTCCCTTTGTTATTTACTTTTGTACTTTCTTATTCGTTGGTGTGTTTACTCTTTTTGGTTTAGTTTTTCCTGAGTAACCTTGGCATTCCTACAGTATGTTGTTACTGGGTGTACTTTATTGACATACCTTTTTAATCATTCATGGACATTAATAATAATAGTATAGATCCATCTTTGACCCTGATCTATTAAGCACCAAGAGGAATCAAAAAAATAGCCCAGGCGCAAATCACTTAGTGCTTAATATATTTCAGAGTTCAGATTATCTATGCAAGTTTCTTTTATTGTTAATATTATTTTCTCTGCCTATTGATTCCTTCCTTCTCCCTTTCATTGTAACATTTGAGGTCTAACACCATATTTTTTCCATTTTATTTTATTAGTGTGATGGTTATACACATGCTATTATTGATTTCTACCCATTCATTCCTTCTTTCTTTCTTTCTTTTTAAAATTTGACATCAACATCAATTTTTTTCCCATCCAACTAGGATGAAAGAGCACTGAACTTCTCTTGGTGCAATTATATTATCTTAGCTGCACCTTATGTAGGTTTATGATAATTTCTTCTATTTTACAAGGCATGATCAGTCTGAATGATCCATATAATAACATCAACCATGTAGCTAACTCCATTGCTGTCATTATGTACGAACTACGTAGACATTAACATCATGGATGGCCGCTGGCAAGCTTAATTTGCATTAAAAACCTTTAAAATAAGGTTTCTAGCTCTTTATTTTAAAAGGACACTTTCAAAAAAGGATTCATCATATCTAACACTCGTTGAATTCCATTTCATTAGCATCAATACTTTCAAGAATCCATAATGACAAGAAAGAGGAGAATATATAGATCGATTATGCAGGTATGAGAAGATAGGAAGGACAATCACAGCACTTCAACCGCCTCTTCTACTGTAAAACACCCACAATTAATTTCATATTTATTTCTTTTTCTCCTTATGAATAATGGACTGTGGCTTAACTCCACAACAACTGCCATGGAACGGTAAATAAGCCAAGTATAAGATAGGTCAACCTTAATCACCGCACTCTCTCTTTTAAAAAAAACACAATTCACCAACAACTGTGAAAGAATTTGCTTTTTACCTTACTCTCTCAGTAGTGCATATTTCCCCTATCTTGCCTGTGCATTTGTTATGACCAACTTTACCAGAAATGTCCAGAGAAATATGGAACGTGAGAAATATAGATGGGAAGAATGGCTTCCAAGTACAATAATAATGATTAGTTGAACAGAACATCGAAGAAATAGGGAAATATCTCCAATGACCTCAAAGGGTAAGAATATCGTTTATATACGTCATAGTGTGCGATTCCCCTATGATTTATCTTGCTAAAGTAGTGCCCTGTGCATTTGTTATAACCAAATTACCAGAAATATCCAGAGAAATACTGACTGTGCAAAATATAAATGGAAAGCATGGCTTCCAAATACAATAATGATGATTAGTTGAACAGAAACTCCTAAAGCATAGGAGAATATCTCCAACGAACTCA
The DNA here is from genome assembly GCA_000404065.3 of Pinus taeda. NCBI lineage: Eukaryota > Viridiplantae > Streptophyta > Pinopsida > Pinales > Pinaceae > Pinus > Pinus taeda. The sequence goes on from APFE030236846.1 coordinate 150,725, forward strand.
GGAAAGGTATATCATAGATATCCATGTGTATGGGTGATTAATATAATCTCATGTATGTGTGTATCCCTAAGTGTTAGCTCAATCAGTTGAACCATCTGCCCAAAGCATATTGCCCATAGAGAAGCCATAGGTCACAGAATCAAATACTATTGAGTCCTTCCAGGTTATCATCCATTATTGTGACTGGTGGTTGAGCTGACCTCCATCCACATATTCTAGGAAGAGGGGGCATCCTGTGAGCTTTTCCTCAGACATATGCCCCTGAAAAGGGAAATATCTCCAATGACCTCAAAAGAAGTAAGAATATCACATACAGCTATACATCTGTTTGTGTGAATGATTAATATAATCTAATATATGCTGTGTATTTCTGTGTGTGAGATTGAAAGACAGATCCATGTCAGCATATCAGCATAGATTTCTGTGAACCTAGCAGGAAATCACTATTGCTGAGGCCTTTTTCCCTTTCTTTTGTAAGCTGGCTAGGCAGCTTAAGGTTTAAACACAACTCCATGTTATTCGGAACCCATGTTCTCTCAGTAGCTTGCGCAAACCCACACAGGTAGAACGTAGAAGTGCCTGTCCTTACCAGTGACACTGATCGCAGGAAATCACACTAACGGACCCAGATGTCAAATGAAGACACGTCGAGCTCCAGATGAGAAAAACCCAAATTTCTTCACATAAACACTGTTAATTACCGACACCTGTTTGGTCGGGGTAGCATGTAAAACAACTCAATAGAACGATATCAGTTAACATTACAGCGCAAACTAGCACATTCTCATCAGGTAAATTATACTGATAAAAGTTCACTTCTAGATAGGGCTATCATAGCAAGTTAAAGAGAATGGCCAACTATAGTTTGGCTATTAGGCGACAGTGACCTCTGCTAATTAATTGGAGTGCACCGACCAACATGCAGTAGCCTCAAATTTTCAGACTAAGGATTCTCAGGTTAGAATCAACTGAATTTGACATACAGAGATCCCATTTGCCATGACAGATACATCAGCTATAGACATACAAAACCCAAATCTTGAGAGAACTGGGTATGTGTTTTAAATATGTGAATACATTTATCTTCAGTGTTGATTGATGCAGAGGATATCCGACATACAGAACTGCAAAATTTTCAATGACCCACAGTCGAAAATGCAAATTTTTCAATAACCCAAAAACGAGAAGATAAGAACTGTTCCAAGAATATACTACAATACACTAACAGACCCTGTACTCACACAAAACAAGTGCTAACACAGTTCTCCAAAATACTGACAAAAATATGAAGGAAAAGGACTCCTCAAAAGCAGAGGCATCATCGATGTGTTAAACAGGGTACCCACCTAGAAATCAAAAGCAGAAAACGTCATTCCCAGGCGCTCCAGGAAAGAATCAGAAAAGTGAATCCTGTCTTCAGATATGAAATTGGGTGAACCAAATGCTTAGAATATGCAGCCTGTAACTCTATATGGAGAGCGAAATATGACAGTAAGCCCGATGAGCATGTCTCCCTGCATGAATTGTCTGAAATGTAGTGACCTCCAGCTCCTCACTGAAAACAGAGGCCAACGCCCATTGTTTGTACTGGCTCAGCTGGCAAAATGATGAAAGCGTAGTAACGATCATTTTATTATTATTAGGATTACGGTCACACCCCTGATATTAAGGAAATTTGCCACGTATAGGGATTTTAGCCCACGGTTTCTCGTTCAGTGAATTGAGGGTTTCCAAGAAAGAATGGACTGTAATTTGCATTCACCCCACATTTGTTTTTCCGAAGGGGGCCCACTGGTGTGGAATGTCATGATCATCGTGTGAGATTCGAGGATCTATGGAGGATATGATGTTGTTTTTAAAGAATTGATTAAATATCTTGTAAATTTCTTTCAACTTGACAATTTAAAGATTCTGTGTCGTAATTGACTTACATTTAGTTTTCAGTGTCTGGAGATGTGATAATGTTTTATATTGGATTTTTAATCATGTTTGAAAAATTTGTACTTAAATTTCCATAGATTTGGAATTTATAGAGGATTTTTAATATATTTTAAAAAAAATGGTTTATTATATTATATTATATTTATTTTATTTTTTATTTTTATTAATAAATATTAATTGAAAAATAAAATATATTGTTTAAAATATTTTGATATAAAAATTAATTATTATAAATTTTTGAATTATATTTAAATTCATTTGTATATTTTATTTTTAAAATTTTTTATTATTATAGACCATTGAAATAAATATCATTACTGAAGATAATTGTTATTTCATTCTTTATCTAATTTATATATTTTGTTTACAAGTATACAATGTATCTAAAAATTATTGAAATATAATTGTTATTTTCAAATTTCATTGTTATCTAATTTATATATTTTGTTTACAAGTATACAATGTATTAAAAGTTATAATAATTAAAAAATTAGATTTTAAAAAAAAAATACTAAATAAAGAATCTAGAATTTGATAAATTTGCTTATTAAAAAATAATTTATATTATTTTGGCTTTAAAATATACAATGCATCTAAAAATTATATAATTAAAAAATAGTTTTAAAAAATTACTAAAATAAAATTTAATTGGCAGAGCTTTATTCTATTTTTCATTATATTTTGATTATTATATTCCATTTATTTTATGAATTTATTATTATATTCCATTATATTTTATTAATAAAACAAAAATCACATTCAATGATATTGTTTTTTCATTATATAAATTTATTATTCATTTTCATCACCTAATCCATAAAGGATTACATTTAGTTTATTCTTATTTTACCACCTAATGAATATTATTAACATTAAAATAAAAGAACATTCTTAATATTAGAATAAAAGAACATTCTTCAAAATAATTGTGTTTTTATTTTTGTAGTAGATTTAGTTTATTCTTGTATTGGAGTAAAGAAATAATAATAAAAGAACATTCTTCAAAATAATTGTGTTTTTATTTTTGTAGTAGATTTAGTTTATTCTTGTATTGGAGTAAAGAAATAATAATGTTAGTGAAAGAATGAGTATTAATTAATAAACTATTTACCATGGTTTTATTTTAATAGGAATGGTATGGGTATACTATTAAATATGTATCTTATCATAATAAGTATAGAGGAAATGTATTACATTCTTAATCTTCCTTCATTTTATCTCTTTTTTCATTTTATCTCTTTGATTGGGATTTTGAGGGATTATATATTTTTTCAAAATCTATTACATTCTTGTAAAGATACAATGTAAGAAAGCTTTTTAACAAAATATAAAATTTGTAGCAATACATATATCAGTTATGATTGGCATATACTTTCATTGATGGCTTATTGAGGTCTAGACAGTTTTGCACTTTCTTCTTACTCTTAGAACTGGATTCACCAAGGTTAGTGGATAGAAGTCAAACTTGTTCATGCAAACCAACAATTTGCATATGGAAAGCCTCTGATTCATCCTCTTGCATGATTGACCTCTTTCAAAGCTTGTACCTCTTCCAACACATTAACATTTGTCTCCAATTGCTCCTTCATTTTCATATTCACCACCATCAGATCAAGTTGGAGTTCTTCCATTTTGTTCGTGAACTGGTGACGCTTTCCATGCATTTGTAACTCGTGTTCTTATCTTGGCTATCGATGCCAAAGCAATGTTCATTGCCTTGCCAGATCCTAATCCAATATTTTCCAGAAAAGGTAGCTACAACCCGTAATTTCCCACAATACATGCACCTCCAGGAGTCGGGTTCACCTACAGTTGGGGATGCGCACAGTCATGTCTCCTCTCAAGTCTCGCTTAAGGCAATCATTGATTTCCCGATTCGGTTTATTGCTCTCAAAGGCTCGCAACCCAGAGGCACAAAACGCCTTCTCCACTCCCAATCCCCACTTGTTATCCTACTTCAAATCAAATGTTCATCCTCTCGGGAGTTCAATGTCTATTATGAAACTCATTTTTATAACCAATAGTTTCATGCTGAGTTCTGCTACAAGGGAGGTCCTTAAACCATCATATAGCTCAAGTTCACAGAAATAAACCCAACAAGTCCTACCACAAGCTACTCTTTGCTACCCAAGTGTTCTCGAGTTCTGAGACAAGCATTGAGTTATATATGTCAACCTATCACTCATTCTGTTGAAAATAACAATAAGAAATGCTAAAAATAGCACTGTTATAAATAGCATTTCGGGATACATTCCAATTTTAGTTAGTCCCTAAACTAAAATTGAGAATTAAAATTCGACTTTGATCTTAGCAGATGTTTGTAAAATAATTAATTAATTCATCTTGAGTTAATTAGTTGTAGGAAATCAAACATGAATTCTATGTGAAAACATGCAACAATTTCTCCATTGATTGAGGAAGTTATCCCTTGATTAAAGGAGATCAGGATGAGTTGTACTTTGAGTTGTAATTAGTTAGCTTAGTTAACTGAGTTAAGTCCAGTTAGATTAGTTCAAATAGTTTGTTGAACTAATTGTGAGTA
>APFE030236846.1:163708-182046 GCA_000404065.3 Pinus taeda
AGACAAACACAAATATACATACAAATGGATTGAATTAAATTAATGTAAACATATACTTGTAAATAAAAAATTGATTGATATATTAAATTATTTTAACAAAAAATATTTAATATCTAATATTGATACGGTTATGCTTTTTTTAAGGGTTTTATTTAAATTTCATGATAATTAATGGACAAATTATGAATCGCTCCTACAGTTGGCATTATACTTTTCACTTCTCCAAGACCATGAGCATAGATTTGTTTGTATCTAATAATTATATCCCTTTTTAATGACCATAGTTTTGTTTGTAGCTAATAATTATACTCCTTTTAAACTATTTTTCTTTCAATAATTGGCTTCAAAATATTCAGTGAAGATGACGCTCTCAAGAAAGATGAAGGGCGTGCATAATATAAATTGATTTTCGTTGGAGATGGGATTGATTTAAAAGTCAGTGAACATTGATTTTTATGCAAAATTGGTGCCTTGACAAGTCTTGCTTCCCAATTTGGGGTTGAGTCAAAAAGCTAGTCTAGATTTTCGCTCGAGACAGGGTAGATTTAAAAGCTAGTGAACATTGATTATTACATAATACAAATTGATTTAAAAGTCTCGAATGTTGATCATTGTGTAATCTTGGTGCCTTGTAAAGTCTTGCTTCCTGATTCGGGGCAGATTCAAAATGTTTGTGTGATTAATGTTGGTTTGTAAGATTCTAGTGTTTGTTTTACATAAAATAGGTATACATGAACATGTAACCTATACACAATATCTAGATCTATTCCACCCATCTCATTCGACAGTGAAAACTTATAGAGAATTTTATGCTTCAAAGATGATGTAACTTCTAAGTTTCCAAAGTCGATTTGTCATAGAAAAGTGAAGGATGTTGGCCTATATTTAATTTTTAATCCCCATGAATTCAAAGCTCTCGAGAGCAAGTGCTGTATGAATGTGATAAGTAGCTGAAGACTGAAAAACAAAGAAAAGATGAATGGAAACACAGGCAGTGTGATTATTATGCATGTAGTTAGCAAACAATTTTGCTCCACTTCACAAACACAGTTCATTGCGAGGAAGAGGCAACAAAGTATTCAACATGGAGGGATGTGGTCCAGTGTTTAACTTGTTAAAGATGGAGAAGGGAATTACATACTCGCCCTCAAACGCAAAGTTATATGAGTAGAAGACACCAAGTTGATTTTTGAAAGTGATAATGATAGTGAAAATAATAAGGATGTATGTATGCATTTTCCAGGTCAATCGTGCAGAGGCGTTTTCCTCTTGAAGTCAATGTAAAGGCTTCAAAAGTGACAAGATATATGAGCACAACAAACCCATTTTTAACTTCATCGCTTCCCCCATTAGTTGTGTCCAAAGGCAGTCCATTAAGGTCTCCCTTACTAGTTCATACAATAAAAGTGGGTGGAATTACAAGATTGTGGTTAGTTTCACTGAACGAGCCTGTGCTCTACAACCACACCAGTGCAATTGCTACAGAGGTAGGCCTATGATTTCTCTCTCTTTTTATTTTTCTTTGTTAGCTAAATGACTGAAATATTAAATGGTGTGCAGGTGCTTGTGAACAGTACAATAAGGGAGGTAAAGAACATATACAATGTTGCAATGTCGACAAGAGTTGATCAAGCATTAGCTTTTGGGGTAGTTGTTATTCTTGACAAACATAGTGAAGAAGATCATGGCTACTGAGAGTATTAACATATACTTCATGAAACAAACTGCAGATAAGGAACAATTGGTTCTAAAGCTGCTAGCATTCAACATAACATTTGTAGCCATTCCTCAGTAAGTCATTTTATGATATTAACAATAATGTAAAGTGTTTTGGAATTATAGACTATTGTAAATGCCAAAAATAGAGTTTGATAGAAAACGGGATAAAAGAATATGGTAAAATATTCCAGTACGGTACTAGCAATTGAACTTTTGTAGATATCGATTGCAATGGAAATGAAAAAATGTTTTGGGATAAAAGTAATGCAAATCACTATGTCCAAATTTATGTGTGGAAGACGTCATATTTCTGGTTATTTTAATTTGTAAACAATGTACGACATATGTTTTATTGTCTAATCCGCCATTGTTTCGAAATATCATCTCATGTCAAAGGTGAAAGAAATAGGTGTGGAGAGAAGATTAATGTCGCTAGTGAATAAAAAAACAAACGTGTTATGGAAGCAAAGACCATTCAACGTGATGTACCATATCTCATGCAAAATCAATGAACCAACGACAGAAACATCATTGCACAATAATACATAAGCCTAGTTAACCAATCAGGAGTTCAAAACATAGAATTAAAATAATAATAATAAAATACTTTTTAATAATGTTAACATAAAATGGGGTTAATTTTTGGGTGATAGAAATAATTGAGGGTCAACACATTATGTCGATTTGGCGTCAAGGATAATAAATGAATTTTAAAAATAGTTTAATGATTAATAATTGGTGTAATTTTTTTTATTCGAAATTGATATACGAATTTGTAGTAAAATTATTATTTTTCATTATTCAATTCATTTTTAAAAAATAATCAATTTATAATTATTAGAAAACTTTATACACATTAAGTTTACAAATTTAACAACTTATAATTTCATCATTTTAATTAACTTACAGATAAATTCTCACAAAATATTTTTTGAAATAGACATTTAACAAAACAAAACAGTTAAACTATAATATGAAAAATATTTAAAAATATAGAAAACTAATAAAATGTAATATAATTTAAATTTTAATTAACTTTAATATTATAAACCAACAACGATATTAAAAAAACATAAATATGGACAAAAGTGGGCTTAATCCATTTTGAAAAAAAATAGAACATTAGACTTTGCTTTTAAAATAAAATATAATATATAAAAAAATAAATAAGAATATTTTTAATGTATTTATTTAATGGAGAAAATACTAATAAATATATCTATCTAAATATATTTTTTTTAATTAAAAAAAATGCTTTAAAATCCAATATCCATAAAAAATATAAATCAAAAAACCCAACTGAAATTGACTTTCAAGGATTGTACTTTTAAAAGTTAAGATTATTTTTTAATAAAAAGATGAACAACTCTTTCTCAATAATACTAAACTATGATAATAAGTGAAGGCAAATTTTCAAAACCATGGGAGAAAAAAGGCATAAAAAAGAGGTCATAAACAAATATAATGTCAATCCATGTTGAGATTGATGTTTTGGGTTCGTGAAAGTGATGTGAAAGACATGTTTGTCATTTCGGTCCTCCAAGTCTTATTGAAACCTTTGAACTATAATATGTGTAGTTATGGATGCATAAAGTTCACCTTTTTAAGTTAAGGAGTAAGAGTTGAAGTTGGACTAATGATATTGCCATAACATTAAAATATTTAAAGTATCAAATTAATATAATTCAGTGACAAATAAATTCATATTTATTATAACAAGTTTAGATTTATCATATTTTGGGATTTATTTAGCCCAGAAAAGGATCAAATCTTTTTACCTACAATTAATAATGATTATTATTTTATTAATTTGAATTTTTGTTATTTATATTTATATATTTTATTTATTTTTAATTGTATTTTATTTTTATTGTTATGTAATTTGATTGAGTCAAAATGATTACATAATATTAGATCACATAATATGATCTTATAACATCTCTTCCATACTTAGTAGGAGAGTACCTCTCGACACAATTATATTCAAATAAAGATATGATAAATTTTATGAGATAGAATATGGAATTTTGTGATATTTAATTTTGCAATTTGGAGTAGTGATGTTTGAGGTGATATGATATTTCAATGTCATAGTGTTTGTATTGTATTCATTTTATAAATGGGTTTGTAATTGTGTGTGGAGGTTCTTTCATTCACTTGACTATGTATGGTTATCCCCATTATATGAATATGGTGTTGTCTGCTAGGGTTTTTTTGTGAGGAAACGACAATCTGGTCGACATTGTTCTACTTGGTTTTACCCCTGATAAGCTCACTACTTTAGGGCATGGTGGATGTGATTTACCACGTTTGCATTTCCAATGCAGAGGGGCATGGGAGTTTAATGATAGCGAGAGACTCGTACCTATTGAAGCACCCGCTATTCAGGAACGTCCCAAATTTCACCCCGAATTCAACATCGGCCCAAGGAGAAATGCAATCGTGGTAAATGGAGGACACATTTCAGCGGCATGGGTGAAGAAGGAACACTAGAAATGGTTTTATAGATGCCTTCTCCCTTTCCCTCTGACCATATATTTCTCCTCCTTCGATGGCAAGATCTCCAAGGTCGTCAATGCCTTTATCTTCAAGACCTACGTTGACATTAAGAGCTTCAACAGCAATTACGGGTTTTTACTCACGATTGCTTGGGACTTCCCCACTTATGACATATATGCAGGAGCCCTGAGTAGACATGGAATGGCCATTAGAGGGAAGGATGCCCGCAAAATGTTTGTTGAAAATCTTGAACGAGACACCTACCAGGGAAATGGACAAGGTGAGAAAGTTTGCAATGTGTTTGACAAAATTCACCAGTAAGATGGGGAAGGAATTGAGGATAGTTCTCTCCAAAAATCCCCATTTTTTGTTTGATCTCTTTATGGAAAATCCCTTTGCATCTCGGTCAATGAAGATGATGGTGTATTCATTCTCACAAACAAAATTAAAGAGTTGACAAGAATTTAGGTAGGTTCATTGAGGCTCTTGTACAAAGGAAGGCAGCTTAAGATGAATCAGGTACTCAAAGAATATGGCATTATGAAGAATGCCTCTATCTCTCTTGTTGGGTGCCTGAATGGAGGTGCTAGGGGCGGTGGGGCATATCCGGCATTAGAGCCTCTTTCCTTTAAGGATGACCTCAAGTCAAGAATTAGCTTTCGATGGACCCATGCAACACCTAGGTCATTCCAGGTGGACAAAACTGAGGATGTCCCCTCAGTTGAAATTTCACGTCCAACTCTGGAGGACTACCATCAACTCTACTCCGAGACATGGCTCATTTGTCGCTTCAATGGCTTATGGCCACATACAATGGACCTTTATAAGTGGATACATGTGGCCGGGACTAAGCAGTGCAATGTTATCTTCTGCTCTAAGGGTTTCTTTACAGTGTTGTTCACTGAATCGAAAGATTATCAGAAGGCCCTAACTGGTGGACCTTGGTTTTGGGGTAAATTCAGGTTGTTCATAACCCCCTAGTTTCTAGATTTTGATCCTTACATAGTAGTCATTATCAAGCTTCCAATCTGGATCTGAATTCCTAATTTTCCTACCCATATCCTACACATTTCAGTTTTTGAGGGTACAGGTAATTCCCTAGGCCATTATCGTACCACATATACCTCCAGAGCGAAATATGGTCTGTACACCCACGAAAGAATATGTGTGGAAATTGACATTAGTAAAAGGGTTTCCAAATCAAATAAATTTAAAAATTGATGATTACCATTGGACCTAGTCTCTGGATTACAAGAATACTGCATTTCAATGTTGTGGTTTTCTTCAAACTGGTCGTCTACATGATTCTTGCCCTTTGTCAATCTTCGTCAAGAAGCAGCACAACAGAACATCTAAATTTAAAAGTTGGAAACCCTACAAACAACCCCCTAGGAAGGGTGAGCATTTTTCTACTTTTGATCAAGAGGATGAGGGCTTTGATGATGATATGATTCTAGGGGATCAAGATCATAATGTCACGACTCATCGGCCTTATGAGGATTCAGTTGGGATCCCAATTCCCCCTGCAAATAGGGAGTTGGTAATTAAATATCTCTCTCTGGTTATGTTGAAGTGTGCTCATGAATTTGCATCTTCTGACTTTGACAAGGAATCTCCTTTAGCTCTCAATGAAAACTTGCAAATTACCTTGGTTGATCCGCCTCTTGTAGGTTGGACCAAGGTTGTGAGAAAGAGAGGAAATAAAAGTCACTCTGAAGATAATCCCCAAGTTGGGTGATCTTGTTGAGTCTATCAAATCCATTTTTAGTTTCTTCTTTTGAGTCTGTGTCAAAGTCTTTTTTGGAGGACATGTGTTATCAACGTAAAACTTATCTGTATTAATAAAAAACTTTTGTACTAACTTACAAAAAAAAAATGTGTGTGAAGGTTAATGATCATCGCATGTGAGAAGACTATCACATGGTGGCATGTATAGTATGAAGGCACATTAGATTGGGCATAACATCATCCTTGTGCTTAACAATGTCTCTCAATGAATGAGATAGTCAAGTCAAATGCTTTTAACTAATTTTTTTATATAATGTTAGTTAATTAGATGGAAAGATTTTTGTTAATTCTTCAAAAGTTATTTTAATTTAAAACATGGTATAAAATCCATATCTTTCAATCTTGGGAGACCTAACAATTGAGGTATCAATCTCATAAGAGTTGAGGATGTTCTTAATATGTTTCTTTACCATGTGAGCAACATAAGGTAGAGAATTAGAAGAAAAGAAAACCCTTTGTTTGTTGTCGAGTTATATATGGTTCTAAATGAACAACATAGGATTGTGGGAGATGTTGCTCTCAACTTTAAAGATGATCTAAGTTTACAAGTGTGCACATGACTTGTGAAAGAATTGGGATAATGATCTTTGACAATCAAGGGAAGATATATTTTAGGAGGGGTTGATGGGTATGCAACATAGTTATTTTGTAGTCGTAGTTGGAGAATATGGAGATTGTCTCACTCAATTTTGCAAGTAAACATATTTGTAAGAGAAGTTGGGACACTAAATTTATACTCAGGAAAGACAAAAAAATTATGACTCATATTTAATGTATTGAAATTAATTTTTAGATACAACGATATCATTAAATGTGCATTTTATTTGAATGTAGGGATGTATTTTAGGAATGTTTGTAATGATTAGTTTTATGTAATGTAAGTAAGATGCAAAGTTTATTGTAGCCTCTTTCTTTTGGATAAAGGTTTTCATTGCATTATAGTGGTGAGAATTCACCCTTTATTAAAAAGTAGGACACTAGTAGAACTATTGGGTGCCCACTCAACTTCATGTAAATGGTCGCACAAACCAAGATGACGACCCTCTTATGGGAGCATGTTGACCACTTTCAAATATTCAAGCCTCGTGGCATTTTTAGCATATGTGTTATATTTAAGGAATATTCAAAAATTATGTAATGGATTTAATGTATTGAGGGGGGAGTGTTACAAATAACAATATCATTAAATTTGTAGTTTAATGAGTAGTTGGGATGTATTTTAGGAATGCTTATGCCAAATAGATTTATGTAATGGCAATTAATAAGATGGAAATTTTATTGTAGCAATTTTTTAGATAATGCTTATTTATTACACTACAATGATAAACATCCAACACATATTAATAGGTGGGAAGTTGCCCACACTATAATTTTTCACCGTACCTTACATAAATGAGCATGACATCTCAACCAAATAATGACCCGGTTGTGAGTGCACAATGACCACTTTTTTTAAGATTCAAACCCCATTAGCAATGGTAACAATGACCCAATTTCACAAACTTAAGTCATGTCTTGTGATATATTGATGACAATGACGTTCATTGCCCCCTGTTGGCAAGCCAGCCTACTCCGTTTTATTTTTGACAAAATAAAGGGTCCCTCTTAGAAGCTTTACTCGTTTTGTCATTTTTTAATTGTTTGGATTGGTATTGGATTGATTTCTGCATCTTTTCCTCTAACCATCATTCTAATCTCTATACTGAATTTCAACTTTTTCTCTTGATGTGTGTTACATTATATGACCCATTCTTTCAATCATCGGGGATGTAAGGGCTATTTCCTTTGATTGTTATTATTAGTGAATTTATCATTGCTCTATTAGAAGAAAATGCTCAAGTTTAAGGGATGCTATAGAATCAAATATTTTGTAGCAACCATAATTGAGTCTTTAATGTTAATAGGTTTACCTTTATAAACTATCATATCGACTTTTATGTTAATCCTTTTATCTTCGCATGATGTGTGATTTTAAATGTTTTAATGTTCAAATCAGTGGTCATAACCTAAGGTTCATACCCTATATTGGTGGCGTTGTATGTTTTTAAACATTTCATTTACATCATTTAACAGTCCAATCATATCCTGTTCGTCGATTAATGGCCCATTAATTTCAAATTAATTATATGATTCTCAGTGATTTGTTTCACAGATTCACACTTATGGCAAATATTAGTTTCGAGTGATATGTTATGCTATCACGCTATTGACGGTGCTAGACCCACCAATGTTCAAGGGATCATCCCGGTATGAAGTCCCAACTAGACCTCACACCGTTTGGTGTGGGAGTCCCATCAGGTATGATGGATCGGTTGCCATTGTCTTAAGGATTTGCCTCAACTCTTGCTTGTCAGCACATGAGAGTGGTCTACTTTGTCTACGGGAAGTGAGGTTTGCGTCCCTGGTGAGTGTAAGTGTACTTGTGCCAATGGTTCTTTCACTGTGAGGGGAAGAGAGTGAAGGTGGTTTCCAGGCTGAAAGGAATCAGTCCCAAATCGGCTAGGAACACACAACACAAAAGGACATACACAGCTCCCTGTGGAGCAGTCCACTCAGATGCAGCAGTCACAATGTACAAGGTAAGATAACACGTACATCACTTACAGATCAGTCTAAACGAGTGCAAAGGTTGTTACAACAAGGTTCATGTGAAAGGTCTGTATGATGTCCGACAGAGCAGTCAACACGGACGGGACATCATTAACAACATATACAACACATTTCCATTAATAGATTATGCATTACAACAAATGAATAAGTTCATATGTAGAACACAGGTTAAAGCAACATGCATTAGAAGTGTTAGAGATCCATCCTACAACAAATACAATACACGTGTGAAAACATGTTGGCCCGTTAACAGGCTTCTGAATTAAGCGAAAGTTCCAAGACACATCGTTACACCATACATCACTAACCCCATCAATGGGGTGTTGGAGCCACTACTTACTCCTCAAAGAAAAGATTACAAACTCTCTTGGCTATGTGGGAGGAGCTGAGGTGAAAAGGCCTTTCATGTACAAATGAGGGGGTATTTATATCCAAGGGTTAAACTGACCCTTGTGGTTGTTTGACTACCCTCATGACCGTTTGACTTCCCTAAATTTTCATTTACATGACTCTATGTTCAACAAGTGGGTCTCTTAGACTTCCATATTACATCACATTGATTGACAACATAGCCCATAGTGGAGAAGTGGGTGACATGACTCATGACATGACTCGACATGACTTGAGATGACAGTGTTGGTATACTCATGTTGCTGCTGGAGTGCATGTCGAGCTACAATGTTGTTGAGTGATGGATGTCTTCACGGTGTATCATAGCTTCACCTCTGCATGGCGAAGTGTGCAGAGTCTTCAATGGTCCTTAGTTCGCTTGATGAATATTTAGCATGTTGTTCCTTGCTTTCAAGCTGAAAGGCTTGACAGGCTCAACTATTCCGGAAGGGACATGTTAGTCGCATTCGTCTACTTCACATGCTTCATTCGTTCATCCATTGGTGAACCTGTCCATCTGCATGTGCTCCCTTCGTTCATCTCGTTTTTCATCTTGACATGTTTGTTGTTGTACCTGTACTGCAGCCACTCATGACGAGACAACATCAAATCCAAAACCTCTTAGTCTACCATGATACGTGATAATTTCGGATGCAGGTGACCAGGAGAGGAAGCAAGGTTGCAAAGCGAGACGATGGCTCTGGGCACTACTGATGAAAATTGTGCAAAATTCATTGACTGATGGAGACGAGCAATCTGAGTCGATAATGATTGTCTATGAGGTCTGCCTAGACTAAGAGGCAAAACTGCACAAATTTTGGGAGGGACAATCCGGGATGCAAGGGGGAAATACAAGCATGCTTTGCACATTTTCCAGAATGAACAGTTAGCGAGGGCTGGATAGCCAGATTTGTGCAATTTTCTATAGGAATAGGTCGAGATGCATGAAGGGTTAGGAGGCAGGGATTGCGCAGTTTTCTGGGGGAACTGCATGGGAGACTAGCAACCAGAACTACGCAATTCATAGAAGGAACTGTCAGTTGGCTGCTAGGGTCACTGGAAGCTGAAACTGCACAATTCCCAGAGGGAATTGGCAGTTGGCTGCTCAGTCACTGGCAGTAGAAACTGCGGAATGCCTAGAGGGAACTCGCAGTCTGCTGCTAGGAGTTACTCACGGGGAAATGCACTGAGGCCGGTAGGCTGGCTTGCTGATCATCTATATGCAATTTCTGGGCTGAGATGACTGATGGGCAGAGGAAGGCTTGCTCATGAAAATTGCGCAATTTCCTGGATGAGCAACCGGTCAACTGTCCGGATGACTAACTGGGAAAACTGCGCAACTTTCTGAAGGAGACAGGGATGGGAACTTGGTGTCTTCCTGGCCTATCAACACAATTTCCTCAGTCAATTGAGCGGGTTAGGTCAATGGCCTCTGCACAATTTTTGAGGGGAGTTAGTCCCTGGGTGACTGTTGGGTCTGATTATTCAAGTGGCCAGCATGGGTGCTAATTGAGTTGCTTGCGGGCAACGTAGCTTAAAAGGACTAGCTTGGTGCTTCTGCGTTGTTCTAGTTGACAGTTGATAGAGTTGAAAGCAGGGCGATGGTCCGGTTGTCAGTGGGGATTCTAGTTGTCAGAACTTTAGCAAAAATGACTAAGTGTGTGAACAATCGAAAGATGCATAGGTTATCATACAGACACACACTCGGATGACTTGACGATGAAACGACCAAACTATCAGATGCACATGTTCAACATGACTGACCGATGGTGCAAGCGACAAGCGCGACACTCGTGACTTACCATTCATTGATCGAGACAACGCTTGCGCTGTTGAAAAATGTGCAACAAGAAATGCTAAATTTAGAATGTGCTAAAAATAGACCTGCTAAAAATAGCATGTCTAAAAAAAAGCAGTTTGGCCAGTGAGGTCATTGGCCACATTAGGTCAGATGTGAAACTGTTAAAAATAGAAAGTTCTAAAAATAGCATTTCTGGGTCCCTTCCCATTTATAGCAGTCCCTAGTCTATCTATAAGAAGTAAAATTAATCTTGGTCTTAACAGCAGTTGGAAATATTAATTAATTAATTCAGTTGAGTTAATTAGTTAAGGAAAATTGAATTTGAAGTCTTTGTGAGCATGCACATGAGTTGTCCCACTGATTGAGGAATTTATCCTTAATTTCCTCAACTAATTGAGGGAATAAGTATGAGTTCTATAGTGAGAGAATCAGTTGACTTAGTTCTAACTAGTCAAGTTCAGTTAGATTATTTTAACAAGTTGTTAAAATAATAAAATATAGTTTGTTAATGCTTGCATGCATGTGACAACTATTATTTTAGATAACTGAGGATTCACTCATGGATAATTGTTGCATGTTAGTTCTGTTAGAGACCTAGTTGAGATTAGATGAGGGACAATGTACTATCAGATGCTTGGATATTTCTACTAAGTATTCCTTGCATGGAGAAGGATCTATTTCCAAGAGAAATACGTATTATAGGAGATTGGAGGACTTATGGCCTATATATTGAGGCCTAGGTAGTCTACGATCTTCATCATCAAAGTACAGAGAGAGCAGGATAACTTTTGAGCTGATTCTTTTTGTATGTTATTGAGGATCTCCACTTGATTGATAATAAAGTGTTGGGGTTTTATGTTGGTGCTTTCCCGAGGGATATATTCTGTGTTATCTGTGATTGATTCCTTCTTATCAATTATATGTGTTCATGCTTGATGTTGCTCATGGTTGATTAGCTTCTACAAAGTTTATGGTAGATGTAGATCTAGTATTATGCTTTAGTACATTGCATATATCAGTTTGATCTGCAGGTGAAATTTCTACATGATATGAGTGAGCTAGCTGATTTGTAGAGAAAATTCTACAGAGGGATATGGCACTCTTATTATGTAATGTCTTCTCTCTATGGACCCTCATTAAAATTAAGGGGAGACATTAAATTAAGGCAATATGTCACTCTTCTGATGTAATCTCTTCTCTCCATACTGCCCAATTCAAATCAAGAGAAGATGATGAAATTAAGGTAGTATTATTTGTTGAAATGGTAATAATATTCAATTGTGATTACTTGTTATTATGAATAATTTCCTTCATTATTGTATTACCAAGATGAGGTTTAATAACTAACCTATACAACTTTATTTCATATTACTCTAGGTGGCTAAGGTTGGCCTAGACATTTATGTGTGCATATAACCCCTTCACGGGGGAAGGGAACCACCACATAAGTTATGCATAAATGAACACCTCATGAGTCATTTGCAACACCATATTCATTCATTTAATGATTGATTATTTATATTATAGCCACTTACACCTTGTGTTTCATCTTGTTCAAGGGTCATATTGTCTTCTCTTTTATAGCTCAACATTACACTTGTGTTTGGAATATCTCACACTACAACCATAGTGCTCTAGTTTAAGGGTTTAATCAATGTTTCTCTCTTTCTCTCTCTCTCTTGGTTGTAGGATTTGTTAGTGGTTCCATTCAATCCTCATCTATCTCTCATGATCTCAACATGATATGAGAACCAATTTGATCCCCCTTGACCTTGTTTGGAATATCTCACACTACAACCATAGTGCTCTAGTTTAAGGGTTTAATCAATGTTTCTCTCTTTCTCTCTCTCTCTTGGTTGTAGGATTTGTTAGTGGTTCCATTCAATCCTCATCTATCTCTCATGATCTCAACATGATATGAGAACCAATTTGATCCCCCTTGACCTTCTTCATTATTGGTTAGGAATCTTTCTATGAATTTCATGTTGGTTCTTCAAAATTTGCATACCTCACATGTGAAATGAAACACCAACTCGAAGAATTTTTAGGCTAATTTCTCTATCCAATTCACTTATACTAGTGCATTGTTTCCTTTCCAAGGAGAGAAGTGCCCTAAATATGTTATCTTCCCTCCTTGTTGCAAGTTTTAATGTTTCACTTGGTTGTTTTTTCAGTTATCAAAAGTTACAACAAAAGGTTGTCCTTAACCTATTGAGTGTTGGGGCATTTTTTTCCTATATTGTTTGTTGGACAAGGGCACTGTATTTAGCGTAGTTTTTGCCCCTTTTTATGCATAAAATTGGAGAATTTATGCACAATTTTGAATGCCTAGCTTTTGGGCTTTATTACTGGTATATTTCACACCTATTTTTTTGGATCTGTAAGACTTTTTGACTGGTAGGACACACCTATGCATTGTTGCTACAATGTGGTTTTTAATAATAGATATGTGCACAAGGGCCTTGGAAATGTTCTATGAAAGAAGATGATGGCTTAGGTCCTAAAGAAATACATGATGCATTCAAAGCACTCAAACAATCCTACAATGCCTTGTCAAAACACTTTAAATGGCTTGCAAAATGTGTCATGTGATTAGGTAACAATGGATCTCGCCATGACCTACTTTCCAAATAAGCTACAAATGAGCACACATGAACTTACAAGCATGCAAATGCTTAAAAATGCACATGTGGTTAGCTTCATGCATGTGCATAGAAATGTGTGCATGTTCATGAAAAGAATGGCTTGGGGCTAAGTTGGAAAACCTACATATTGGTATTGGGAACGTTGAGACCATAGGATCACAAAAACATGCAGGTTTCTAAGAACATGAGTGCATTTGTATGTGTATGTGCACACATTCCTACACATCTCATTGCCACTTTTTTTATCATCAACTTCATGGAAGCACCCATTACAAAAACAAAAAGCTGCTATTAATGTACATATGCATATGCAAATATTTATATTTGGTAGTTATTATTATTTTACATAGACAAAAAAGATAAGAATATTTTTCTTTATAGTCATAAAATATTCTTTACAAGATTAAGAATTACAAAATTTACATTTACAATTTTTATGTCCTTTCATGTCTCAACTTGCATTATATTGATTTTCAAGTGGTGTTTTAATTAACGTATCATTCATATCATTCCATTTATTTTGTTAGGAAGTTGAACATATTAGCTACTGAAACGTTTATGTTGATTAGAGTACTTTTCAATGGTGTTTCTGACGGTTTTCCTTTTTTTTGTTGAGCTTTCTCTTCATCTTAATTTGTAGGGTCTATTCTACATTTGTCACGCTTATATTTTATCTATACAAGGGGTTTGAGTGGGTAGATGGAGAAAATCACTCGAGCCAAGTTTAAGCGGTTCGGTTGCTGAGGAAAGAGAGAGGTTTATTTGAGCTCTCTCGTCTAGTGGCATCTTCATCTCAGATAAGGATGATTCCTTCGAGTGTTGTGGGAATTCCACAATTGGCACTGTTACAACTCGTAGTGCATACAATACAGTTTATCGTTCTTCTTTTTTCTCAAAGGACCAGGTGGTGGCATTCAAGTATTTGGAAATGGCTTGCTGCACATAAGTTGAAGGTTTTTATTTCATTGGCCCTTGAAAACCTTACTCTATCATGGGATCATTTGCTAAAAAAGGGACTTTAGGGGCCAAACATTTGTGCTCTTTGTCTTAAGGATGAAGAAACTATAAACCATCTATTCTTTGCTTGTAAATTTTCAAAGACTATTTGGTCAGAGGTTCTTGGTGTCCTTAACTTATAGGAGAGTGGTCCTATCTCACCACTAGACCAATGCCTATTGTGGTTGGGAAACAACATAGGTAGATTCAAAGCCTTGCCCATATTTATTGCTTGGGGTGCGTGGAAAGTATGAAACAAGTTGATCTTTGAAGGTAGAACAAAGAAGTCCAATGGAATTCTTGGTTAGATTATCGGTTTTTTTTTTTATTACATTAAGCTTGAGAAATTGTCTAGGTGTCTACGCTTTCGTTTCCCTCTCAGTTATTTGTCTGTTAATGTGGGTTTCTTTGATGGAGCCTAACAAGATGGGGTCTGTGGAGGGGGAGGCATCATTTCTCTTCCAGAAAATGTTGCTTATTATATCTGGTTGAATGTTGGTTGAGGCATTAACACAAACACATAGATCATAGTAGCTTATGCACTTGTGTTCTTTGTTGCTTCTTTGAAGTTAACTTCAATACAAGTGTATGGGGATTCAATGTGTGTGATCAACTAGATGGTTGAAAGGGTCAAATGAATGTTGTTTCTTTAAATCCTTGGATGGATCACATTCTTATCCTTAAAGAGTGCTTTTAAGGCATTTTATTCCAACATATATTGAGGGCATGGAATCAACAAGTTGATTTTCTCTCCAAAAGGCCCTTTAGGTGGAGGAGGGAAGCTTTCTCTTTGAGGAACAAAAAGGCATGGTACTTTTGAGATGGGGTTCCTTACAGATTCCTATGGATTTGCATTTGGCCCAGCTGGAGTTTGGTTTTTAATCTCTCTTTGCAGAGGTCGTTTTAGTTATCTCGTCTATTTTTTCTTTGCTTCTCTCTGTATTTTTCATTGATTATGCAACAACTTTGTATATTGGTTGATTTGGGGTTGTCAATGGTTTGTCTAGATTTTTGTGGAATACTTGTAAACTAAATCTCTTTCTGGGCATAAGTGTCTCTCCTCAATTGTCTTATATACTTCTCTTCATATCTTATGAATGGAATGTTTTTTCTTTTTATGGAAAATATAAGACAATTCATCATCACATACATTTCATCCTCAATTTGTCCTTATATATATGGAACATAATCTATTGAGGAGCTTCTTTTTTGTTTCAATTGAAAATGATACTTTTTTGTTATTCAAGGATAATTAAAAAAAAGTACGGTCAATCTTACAAAAAAACTGTAAATTCCTTACAAGCAAAATAGACTATGAGTTGTGTGGGAAAAACACATTAAGGAGCTAATTTGAATTGACATATTTAACATTTTAATATACAAAAAATATCTTTTGAAGGAACCAATATTATGTATCTCGGGTTGCAAAGGCACTGAGATCGTTGGTATCATCATTACTCTTCTCCTTTATGCTCATAATATCATTCTTCTTGCAAGGAGCCATGATGACCTAGTCAAGGAGCTTAAGACTCTTCATGTCTACTCCTCCAAGTTGGGTATGGTTGTTAATAGCGACAAGACTAAAGTCATGATCATTAAATCCAAAAAGATCACCCTTGGTATTTTCGTCTACGATAACAATTGTCTTGAGCAAGTTTCTTCTTATAAATATTTGGGTATTGAGTTTCCTCATTAGCTCAACTCAAATTACAGAATCGAGAAAAGAATTATTGGAGGTTGGAAAGCTTATTATGAGCTTGAAAACAATCATAAGTCAACCAATCTTTACATTTGGAGTAAAAAAAGGTTCCTCATTGAGACTCTCGTCACCTCTATTATCTTATACGGATGTGAGGTTTGGGGGTGCAGTATATCTAGGGACTATGGAGAAAGATTGAGATGATCCAAAAGAAATTCATAACCTATAACCTCAAGATCAAGGGAAATACTCCCTATCCTATCCTCTTGATCGACGCTGACCTGTCCCCCATTGAAAGTGCGGCTATGTTTAGATATCTGATGTATAAGAAGAAGCTTCACAATATAGAATCCAATAAGACTCATGTCTACTACTCCAAGATGGGTATGGTTGTTAATATCGACAAGACTAAAGTCATGATCATTAAATCCAAAAAGATCACCTATGGTAGTTTCGTTTATGAGAAGAATTGTCTTGAGCAAGTTTCTTCTTATAAATATTTGGGTATTGACTTTCCTCATTAGCTTAAGTCGAATTATAGCATCTAGAAAAGAGTTATTGGAGGTTGGAAAGCTTATTATGATCTTGAAAACAATTGTAAGTCAACCGATCTTTACATTTGGCGTAAAAAAAGGTTCCTCTTTGAGATTCTCGTCACCTCTATTATCTTATACGGATGTGAAGTTTGGGGGTGCAATATATCTGGGGAGTTGTGGAGAAAGATTGAGATGATCCAAAATAAATTCATAACCTATAACCTCAAGATCAAGGGAAATACTCCCTATCCTATCCTCTTGATCGAAGCTCACATGTCCCCCATTGAAAGTGCGACTATGTTTAGATATATGATGTATAAGAAGAAGCTTCACAATATGGAATCCAAGAGGCTCCCAAAAATTGCTTCTAACTTTAGTCAAAATACCCACCTGCGCCTCAAGCGATGCTTAGTCCTCGCTCAACCTTTGGGGGATTAAGGAGGAGATCATCATGGGAAGCAAGGAAAATATCAAAGATACTATTACCTCCAATGTTAAGGACAAGACGTGGGATGCTAAGGAGCTAGAGGGTAAAAGGAAGCTAAGGTACTATAAGGAGGTAATCAACCCCACCTGCGATAACCAAAATCATCTCTCTATGTTGACTAGCACTAAGAAGAAAATGAGCATCACTAGGATTAGAGCGAACTCTCATGAGCTTCGGAGTGAGACTTGGTGGTGGTCTACTCCCAAGACTCCTTCACACGATAAAATTTGTCAGATTTGTGATACTAAGAAGGTGGAAGATGAAAGTGACGTCCTTTTAGACTGCCCGACTCTTGCCCACATCCACTCTCAATTTCCCCACACCTCCAATCTTGTTGACTTATTAAGCTAGACCATCTACAATGATCTTGGAACGCTTATTTCCCTATTCTTTGACGGGGTAAATAAGATTTTGAAGAATGGCAATTAGACTCTCTTTTCTTGCCGTCAGATAGACCACATTGGTCTTAGTAGAAGTTAATCATCATCATCACCAATAATAGAGTTAATCTCACATTAATAAAATTTCTTTACAAAAATCTTGTTATAACTTCTCTAAAAAAATTAATCACTAATAATTCTTTATACAAGTTTTCTTTCTCAATTCTCTATTTTAAAATAAACCTCTAATCTTAAAATACAATTTTTTTTATATCTATAATCTAGTTTCATACCTATTTTATTTTGATAATTACACCATATTTTTTTAATTAATATTATAATTTGATTAACATTATAAAATAATTTTATATTTAATTATTTTATTTACTTTAATAAAATTATAAGGAAAATGTTTTTAATTATTAATTATAATAAAATTAAGATTTTAACTATAATAACATTAATATTTTTAAAATTGATATCACATTTTTAATCAAATTATAAGAAATATATTTATTAATTATTGATTTATTGCTACATTTTATAATAATAAAATTGTGTTATAAATCTTTTTAAAAATGTGTAGTTGGTCACTTTTTTTTTTATGTGTTATAAATACATATTCCAGCTATTTTAAAATACTTGGAATACACATAAATGAATGTGTAGCCTGTCAGGTTGCATTGGGTTCTGTGCGCGGCTGGCAGATTTTAAAAAAATTTGATAATCTCTACGGCTACGGTAACTTTGGGCTCTGTGTCGGCGGATTTGAAATTGGGAAAAAAAAA
>APFE030236876.1:0-19555 GCA_000404065.3 Pinus taeda
TATCTTTTCATAATGGAGGATGTGAGTCCCTCACCTTGAATGACTTTTGATGCCTCTACTATATGGTCACTTTAGTACTCATTGATTGAAATGGGTGGACATAATTGAATGTTGTTGATTTAGACAAGTTAGTTTTGGGTGCATTGGTCCATTAGTAAAGTGCACCATGGATGAGTCAAACGCTAATAAATATATATAGGGTACACACGGAAAATGGTAGATTACATTAATAAGGAAGACCAAGAGAAGCTTGGTAAATAACTTGGATAAAGAAGGCGCAGAGAAGGCATAGAAGGTTGTTATGGGCTAAATTGACTTTGGGTACATATAACCATGAATCATAATAATGGGATGCACTCATTTTGCATATGCCATCATACACACATCCATAAGATGCATTGGTGGGTGCACTTGGGCATAATCAAATGGACTCTGATAGGTCTAAATATAGTTGTGCAAATTGAGTTGATTAGGATGAGTTGAATAGATGAATCAAGATGAGTTAGATGGATGGACCCAGATGAGCCAAATAGATGGACTTGACCAACTTGAGATTACTTGGACAAATGGATTGGGTGCACTTGGGCACATTGCTATGCACACTTATTAGACATGGATGAATGGTGTATATGCCACCAAGGGAAGCAAGTTGGATATGTGGGCACTTGGGTCCACCATAGGATGAAGTGGCTTATAGGTGCATGGAAAATCCCATGTAAAAAATAAGACATCTCAAAAGTGTCGATGCCTAAGCATTAGGTAAGAAGTGCTAAGATATTTACCAAAAGTGCAAGGAGTTTTGTGGTTGTGTCAAGTGTAGGGTTAGGCACATTAGGATGGATTATATTAGCTGAGAGAGAAGAAAAAGAAGATAAGACTTGCAGAAGACAAGCTAGTGGTTGCTTTAGGGATTGGATTAATAGCCTTAGTTGTTGGGGCTCAGAAGAATTACGACAAAGCCCCGTCCCCGTCCCCGCACCCGCCAAAACCAAACCCAGCGTTACGCCTTTGTTGCGGGGGTTCAGGGGAATTACGCCCCGCCCCCAAGCTCTTTGGTCGGCGGGCGCCTTTCCCACACCAACTAAAACAAAAAAACTAAAATGTCATATGGCTGACTCCGACGGTTTCAATTAAAATTCCTGTTTTGAAGAGTCGGCGATGAAACCACATCTTTATGCACCGCGTTGCCATCGATGAGTATTTATTTACAAACCATCTTGCACCTATTCTATTCATTCATTCATTCATCACACCAGCTCTGAAGAAGGGACAGCACGCGAAGCTCACAAATAGCATTTGCTCTCTGAGTTGTTTCAGAAAGAAATTAGCAGGCTCTGCCCAAGTGGAAGCAGCGGTGCATTCATTATATTCACTTGCACACGAGTAGCGAGTAGAGGTATTTATGTCCACCAATTCTATATTTCAGATGCATTGCATTAGTTTGGCTGCGTTGTCTGAATTTCAATAGTTTCACATTATATTCTTCGATCTGCTATTTAAGTCCCCTGCTCTTTAACGTGCTACTTTTGTTTGTGTTTGTGACAGGTGCTTCTGGTTGTAGTTAGTTGTTGAACACCGATCGAAATGGGCAAAGGCAGCAGGTTAAGGAGAAAAAATAGTATGAACTCATCATCTTCCTTCCAGCCCTGCAACGACAACGGCAAAGATGAAAAGAAGAGATTCCAGTGCACAGAGGATAAGGACAAAGACAAAGATGATCAAATCTCGCAGCCCCCCTGCAAAAGATGTGAAGATAAAATGTCCAAGTTGCGGGAGCTTAATGAAAGGCTTATTCAAGATATCAATACCTCGCGACAGGATTTGAAGGCCTGTTTCTCAAACAAGGTAGAGGAAATGGAATCCCAGATTCATATTCTTCAAGCGGCCTCAACAAATTTCGAGTCAAAGATAGATAATCAATTCATACAAGAAGTTAAAATTGGGGAACAACTCAGTGACCGGTTGATGGAAATTGATAAGAAATTCAGACAACAGCTGGCAAAGAGGGACGAGGAATACAAGGGTGGGATTTCTAAAGCTTCGCAACAATTGCAGGAAGTCGAGGAGAGGTTCACAAGAGAAATTTCTGAGAGGGAAAAGGAGTGCAGAGCAGTGTTTTCTGAGAAGCAAACTCTGGAAAGTAGTGTTCTGCAGATGACAAATAAAATCAAGGTCATATCTGCAGAATTTAATGAAGCACGTAAAGCTTGGGAAGTGGAAAAGGAAAGGACTGGGGAACTAGTTAAAAAACTTGAAGATGACAGAACTTTGTGGGATTCTGAAATGCAAGAATTGCAAGGCAATGCTGCAGAGATGCAAACGAAGATTGATTCTATGGCTAGTGAAGGTGCATTGCTCTGTCAGAAAAATATAGCGCTGAGTGCTGAAGTAGAGTCCTTGAAGACCCAGTTGAATGAGAATATCTCGACAATAGCTCAAATGCAAGAGGAAAGCGTTCAAAATGAGAGGGTTCTACAACAGTATAGAACAGAAAATGTTAATTTGCAATCCAGCTTGAATGATTCCAAGGAAAAGGCTCAGGATCTGCTCAGGAAAATTGAAGAAGACACGCATTTGTGGGATGCTGAAAAGAATAATTTGGAATCCCAATTGAACGAATCCAAGCAAAGGACTCGGGAATTACATGAAAAACTTGAAGATGAAAGGCATTTGTGGGATTCTGAAAAGCAAGAATTGCAAGGCAATGCTGCAGATCTACAAACGAAAATTGATTCAATGGCTAGTGAAGGCGGATTGCTCTGTCAGAAAAATAGAGCGCTGAGTGCTGAAGTAGAGTCCTTGAAGGCCCAGCTGAATGAGAATATCACGACAATAGCTCAAATGCAGGATGAAAGGGAGTCCTTGAAGGCCCAGCTGAATGAGAATATCACGACAATAGCTCAAATGCAGGATGAAAGGGTTCAAAATGAGAGGGTTCTACTGCAGTATAGAACCGAAAATAGTGATTTGCAATCCAACTTGAATGATTCCAATGCAAAGACTCAGCCTCTGCTTAGGGAAATTGAAGAAGACGCGCATTTGTGGGATGCTGAAAAGAATAATTTGGAATCCCAATTGAACGAATAGCTATCACTGTAAGGATAGTTAAGTGTGTTACAGTGAAGTGTGTAGCTTACCATTTAAAGATGATATTCATAATTTTTAAATATAAAACCTGTAATAACGTTTAAGGTTGTACCATAGTAATGTTTAAAGTTATTTGCAAGAATGGGAAATAACGCAATTACAACTTCCATTTATAAGAGATTTAAGGTTGTACTGTACTCTTTAAAGTTATCAATTTAACATGTTATTTGCAAGAATTGGAAATAACTCGATTACAATTGCCATTTATAATATATTTAGAATATGAATATTTATATGTGCCCCAAACGACTTGGTAGGGTGATAGATGATACACTACTTTATGAACAAAAGCTCAGCTATAAATGTTTTATTAAGAAGAGAAATTTGACTTTGAATGTTGTGGAATATAGGAAGAAGAGAAATTTGGCTTTGATCGCCGTGGAATATAAGATGTTTCTTAACATGTGAAAATTTCTTTATTGTGGAATATAAGGTGCTTTTCAACATGTGAAATTTTTTTTGGGGATGTTTCAGTGTAAAATTAAAATATGGATTTTCTTTGGGATGTGGCACCACAATGTATACAACCATGGTTGAAATAACCATATTCAAAGATTGAGTCACAATATATTGGGATATTAACCAAGTGTAGTCATAAAACTAGTACAACTAATTGATGATTTTACTAATGTTGTGGGATTGGCATGTACTCTTAATCAATGGATTGGGCGTGCCACTTTTTGATGGAAAGCTAAAAACAAAGGACCCTTCTTATGTTATGCACATAAAAGAACTCATCAAACGCTCATAATTTGAGCTATGAATTTTTTCTATATATGCATTCCATCCATAATGATTTTTTTTGTCTCCACCCACCCATCTAGGGCTTCCCCGAGAAAACCATCTCCACCCCAACCCTTGTGATTTTCTTGAGACCACCTCAATTGGATCCAAAATATTCCAAGTCTCAACCAAGAATGAATCCCATCACACCATGGCAATCCAGGAAATGGAAATGCAAGGATGAAACCACTATCGATCTAGGAAAAGCCCATGTCAATGACAACAAATGAACAAAATAATCAAATGCATGTACCATGCATTCACATCCCGACAAGGAAATTACACATGCAACCTGTTACCTGCAAAATCTTCCTGTTGTAGTTAATGATCCATATTTCTCCTTGTGCTCCCTTGCTTTCCTTTTCTTTCCCTTTGCTTTTCTTTGCTTATTATTTTCTTGCTTGCTTGCTTGCTCTCTCTCTCTCTCTCTCTCTAAAATTGATTCAAAACAAAAACTGACAAAAAGCTAGACTGGAAAAAGATGTGAATTGTTTCTCTAATGCCTTTTTCATCGTTGATTTCTCATTTTCTTTCATTTTCTCTTTAATTTCCCTTGCATGCATATTTGTGTCTCTTCACCTTCCTTTTATCCTATTTTTCCTTTATTTCTCATAATTAAATGTCATTTATTGTCTCTTTGCCTTTGCCAATTTCCATATCCATTAATAAACCACAAGTGATGCCTGCTATAATGTTTTCCCACTATTTAACTTGGAATATGTGTCTTATGAGCTTGGTTTTATTTTATTTACGTGGAAAGTCAATCCAAGGCTTAGCCATGCTCTCGTGGAACTCACACCACTCTCTTCTATCCTTCTTTATCTTCGTGGTGTTGTTCTTTGTTTGCAGCTTCAAGGGGTTTTCCTGGGTTACCCCACCTTGGTTCTGTCCTTTCTAATATGGTTTTGGGGTGTGTTTTCCTTGCTTTGGATACGCAAATTCGAAGTCTCGCTTCTTCTATTTAATTTTTTTTTCGATCTTGACAACATATCGGTATGCGGTACCAAGCGAGGAGATGTCTAGGAACTCCATCTCGTCCTATATGTATTTGTGTATACAATTGTTGTACTTGACTACTAGATTTTTCTCGAAAGGATCTCCTACTCCCTTGTCGTTATTTTCTTCCTCCATTTGAGGTCGTCAAGGTCAGTGAGGCCAGACTTGCAAAGGTTCAACCAGTGCAAGCCCTAGCTCCTTATACCTCCACCTCATTGGGGACATGCACATATAGAGAAATAACGGATTGCCATGATACCACTGATCCATATGTATGCAGGAATGAAATGAAATATAGATTAAAATAGAAACATGGAATGCAAGAGAAAATTGAAGTTCAATTCATTAACAACAAAATGCTACAAACTGTTTACATGCAAAATGGAAATAAACTAACTTGGGTGATGGTAGCTTATCTCTGAGAAGAGATGTGATTGCTGCATGTCTTATAAACCATGTTACAATGAGCTTTGAAGGCATTTTTATTATTGAGAAACAAGGGAAAATCATAAACATCCAAAAACATAACCCACAGAGATGAAGCACCAAACTTTTTTGGGCACCGTTAGGATTAGTTGGTACACCAAATTCATGGCGTCGTAACTTTGGCAAATGTTCTCCATTTGACATGCACAATACCTCGTTAGAAATATCTATAGAAAGAATAAAACTTTCAACTGCAAACTTTTAGCCCCTGTCACAGGCTATTGGTATTCCCACTTTCCAAAAAAATGTCATTTAGGGCCTCAAAATAACTCAAGTAGTCCATGACTAAAAAACTGCCAAAAATAGTAAATTGTGCTACAATTAAGGAAACTGAAAGAAAAAGTGTTGAGTGCCCAAGTGGAATAGGCAGGTGGCCACCAATATCCACCTAGATCATTGGTTTACCTAACCTAATAGTTGATTGATCTCACTCACAATGGCTACAAGAGATGCGAGTTAATGGCTTGACCAATGATCAACACTTTAATCATCACATTATTGTAAGAACTAGTGCCACGTTGATTGAGTAAAATCATGGTAAAGGGAATAAGAGTATTTCATATTTTGTGCCTCAATCTATTTGGAGCCTACAATCAGTTGGTGCTTGTAGAT
This sequence comes from Pinus taeda, assembly GCA_000404065.3. NCBI lineage: Eukaryota > Viridiplantae > Streptophyta > Pinopsida > Pinales > Pinaceae > Pinus > Pinus taeda. The sequence goes on from APFE030236876.1 coordinate 6,025, forward strand.
TTTTAGAGGTTAGTGCCCCAATCAAGTTGGAGCCTACAACAAGTTGGTGGTTACAGATTTCAGAGGTCAGTGCCTCAATCAGGTTGATGCCTACATGAAATTGGAATATGCTCTTGCTTCTACAACATGTTTGCATGTTTCCTCTCTACACTCTCTCTACATTGTTGTTTCTCTGCTTCTATGCACACAACTCCCAAATCTGCCTCAAAATTCCATCGTTTTTTCCATTTCAAAATTGGCCCCCAACACTCACTTGTGGCTCATCTTGAGCCACTCATCCAAACTTCAATGAATGCATTTTCTCCTTAGTCATATCTTTCAATACTTTGATGGAATTACATAAATTTTCAATCCTTTACTACATCTAAGTAGATTGTGCAATGATTATGGCATATACCCTAAGTGTCATGGTAGAGGTAGGTCATTGCTTCATGTTGTCCACAACAACATTATTTTCTTGTTGTACTATTCCAACTTTGTTTGTAAACTATAATGCTTACTCCTAAAATTCTTCCACTTTATGTGCTAATTCATGCTTGGTGTCCCTCATTATCTCCTTGTCCAACAACAACTTCTTAGCAATAATAGTAAAAATTATTTATACCGAGTCTTCTACAACCTAAATTTTCTGAGCGATATCCTTTAACCCCTTGTTATGCAAGATATTGGTCCAAAAATTCACTCCCTCTTCATACAAACTTCAACATTACTATTATAATGTAACACGCCATCCTCTCAATTCCACCCAAGCAACTAACCAACAGGGAAAACATGCGATGAGAGAGGTTACTATAAGGGATTCAATATCACTGGTGCCCTTAAAAAGGAAAGGCTAGGCTGAAAACCACTGTCATAACCCGATAAAACCATGCCACCGATAGCAAGAGAACCATACACCAACATGAAAACCCATGCATGTCCAAACCAGCTAGCAAATCACATATGCAAAAGATTACCTACAAATATTCATGTTGAAGCTGTTTGATCCTGCTCTTCTTCCTTGATCCTTTCTTTCCTTCGTTTCCCTTTGCTTGCTTTTCCTTCCTTGATCCTTGCTTTCCTTCCTTTCCCTTTGCTTTCTTTTCCTTCCTTGATCCAAAGCTAGAGTGTTCCAAGAAAACTCTACGTGACCAAGAGCGAGAGGGAGAGAATAATGAGAGAGCTCCAAACTTGAACTGGCAAAAGGTTACATTGACCAAGCCTGAGTCAAGAGCTTTCCAACTAATCCTCATAAGCCTTTTTATGAATGATACACTACTTTATGAACAAAAGCTCAGCTATAAATGTTTTATTAAGAAGAGAAATTTGACTTTGAATGTTGTGGAATATAGGAAGAAGAGAAATTTGGCTTTGATCGCCGTGGAATATAAGATGTTTCTTAACATGTGAAAATTTCTTTATTGTGGAATATAAGGTGCCTTTCAACATGTGAAATTTTTTTTGGGGATGTTTCAGTGTAAAATTAAAATATGGATTTTCTTTGGGATGTGGCACCACAATGTATACAACCATGGTTGAAATAATCATATTAAAAGATTAAGTCACAATATATTGGGATATTAACCAAGTGTAGTCATAAAACTAGTACAACTAACTGATGATTTTACTAATGTTGTGGGATTGGCATGTACTCTTAATCAATGGATTGGGCGTGCCACTTTTTGATGGAAAGCTAAAAACAAAGGACCCTTCTCATGTTACGCACATAAAAGAACTCATCAAACGCTCATGATTTGAGCTATGAATTTTTTCTATATATGCATTCCATCCATAACGAATTTTTTTGTCTCCACCCACCCATCTAGGGCTTCCCCGAGAAAACCATCTCCACCCCAGCCCTTGCGATTTTCTTGAGACCACCTTAATTGGATCCAAAATATTCCAAGTCTCAACCAAGAATGAATCCCATCGCACCATGACAATCCAGGAAATGGAAATGCAAGGATGAAACCACTATCAATCCACGAAAAACCCATGTCAATGACAACAAATGAACAAAATAATCAAATGCATGTACCATGCATTCACATCCCAACAAGGAAATTACACATGCAACTTGTTACCTGCAAAATCTTCCTGTTGTAGTTAATGATCCATCTTTCTCCTTGTGCTCCCTTTCTTTCCTTTTTTCCCCTTTGCTTTTATTTGCTTATTATTTTCTTGCTTGCTCTCTCTCTCTCTCTCTCTCTCTCTCTCTCTCTCTCTAAAATAGATCCAAAACAAAAAAACTGACAAAAAGCTAGACTGGAAAAAGATGTGAACTATTTCTGTAATGCCTTTTTATCGTTGATTTCTCATTTTCTTTCATTTTCTCTTTAATTTCCCTTGCATGCATATTTGTGTCTCTTCACCTTCCTTTTATCCTATTTTTCCTTTATTTCTCATAATTAAATGTCATTTATTGTCTCTTTACCTTTGCCAATTTCCATATCCATTAATAAACCACAAGCGATGCCTGCTATAATGTTTTCCCATTATTTAACTTGGAATATGTGTCTTATGAGCTTGGTTTTATTTTATTTACATGGAAAGTCAATCCAAGGCTTAGCCATGCTCTTGTGGAACTCACACCACTCTCTTCTATCCTTCTTTGTCTTTGTGGTGTTGTTCTTTGTTTGCAGCTTCAAGGGGTTTTCCTGGGTTACCCCACCTTGGCTCTGGGGTGTGTTTTCCTTGCTTTAGATACGCAAATCCAAAGTCTCGCTTCTTCTATTTATTTTTTTTTCGATCTTGACAACATATCAACATGTGGTGCCAAGAGAGGAGATGTCTAGGAACTCCATCCCATCCTATATGTATTTGTGTATACAATTGTTGTACTTGAGTACTAGATTTTGCTCGAAATCCTTGATACCCAACTTCGTGCGAAGGGTATGAAAAATATTTGAGAACTCTGATATTTCTTGGTCCCTTCCCTGCCGCAGTGTGGTCCATTTTATGTACTTATCTTCATATCTACTCACAGGGTAAGATTTTTCCTTGATAACATCTCAGAAAGAATTCTAAGTGGGTCTAACTAAAAATAGTGAGGGTTCCCTCTCTTCCCTCTACTTGCAATAGGTTTCCCACTAGTCCTTGATGTGGGGGGCGGCCTTGAGGAGTCTAAAAGTAATCTTTTCCCTATTGGAAAAATTATGGACTGAAAAATATCCTTCCAACAAATTCAACCATTTATCTATAACATTTGCGTCTATTTGGCCTTCAAATATAGGAATATCAAATTTAACTTGTACCTTGAAGGGGGTGGCACTCTCGTGGTGGTTTTTAGATGAGGATGCTTCAATGGTTGATACTTGCCGAAGGATCTAGGAAGATTTATCCATCACCTCATTCCTTTGTCACTCAAGGGCTTCTTTGAGAAAAAAATTGAAAGGATCTCCTACTCCCTCGTCGTTATTTTCTTCCTCCATTTGAGGTCGTCAGGGTCAGTGAGGTCAGACTTGCAAAGGTTGAACCAGTTCAATCCTTGGCTCCTTATACCACGACCTCATTGGGGACATGCACATATAGAGAAATAACGGATTGCCTTGATTCCACTGATCCATATGTATGCAGGAATGAAATGAAATATAGATTAAAATAGAAACATGGAACTCGAGTGAAAATTAAAGTTCAATTCATTAACAACAAAATGCTACAAACTGTTTACATGCAAAATGGAAATAAACTAACTTGGGTGATGGTAGCTTATCTCTGAGAAGAGATGTGATTGCTGCATGTCTTATAAACTATGTTACAATGAGCTTTTAAGGCATTTTTATTATTGAGAAACAAGGGAAAATCATAAACATCCAAAAACATAACCCTCACAGATGAAGCACAAACTTTTGTGGGCACCGTTAGGATTAGTTGGTACACCAACTTCACGGGGTCGTAACTTTGGCAACTGTTCTCCATTTGACATGCACAATACCTCGTTAGAAATATCTATAGAAAGAATAAAACTTTCAACTGCAAACTTTTAGCCCCTGTCATAGGCTATTGGTATTCCCACTTTCCAAGAAAATGTCATTTAGGGCCTCAAAATAACTCAAGTAGTCCAGGACTAAAAAACTGCCAAAAGTAGTAAATTGTGCTACAATTAAGGAAACTGAAAGAAAAAGTGTTGAGTGCCCAAGTGGAATAGGCAGGTGGCCACCAATATCCACCTGGATCATTGGTTTACCTAACCTAATAGTTGATTAATCTCACTCACAATGGCTACAAGAGGTGAGTTAATGGCTTGATCAATGATCAACAATTTAATCATCACATTATTGTAAGAACTACTACCATGTTGATTGAGTAAAATCATGGTAAAGGGAATAAGAGTATTTAATATTTTGTGCCTCAACCGGTTTGGAGCCTACAATCAGTTGGTGCTCGTAGATTTTTAGAGGTTAGTGCCCCAATCAAGTTGGAGCCTACAACAAGTTGGTGGTTACAGATTTCATAGATCGGTGCCTCAATCAGGTTGATGCCTACATGAAATTGGAATATGCTCTTGCTTCTACAACATGTTTGCATGTTTCCTCTCTACACTCTCTCTACATTGTTGTTTCTCTGCTTCTATGCACACAACTCCCAAAACTGCCTCAAATTTCCATCGTTTTTCCATTTAAAAACTGGCCCCCAACACTCACTTGTGGCTCATCTTGAGCCACTCATCCAAACTTCAATGAATGCATTTTCTCCTTAGTCATATCTTTCAATACTTTGAGGGAATTACATAAATTTTCAATCCTTTTCTACATCTAAGTAGATTGTGCAATGATTATGGCATATACCCTAAGTGTCATGGTAGAGGTAAATCATTGTTTCATGTTGTCCACAACAACATTATTTTCTTGTTGTACTATTCCAACTTTGTTTGTAAACTGTATTGCTTACTCCTGTAAATCTTCCACTTTATGTGCTAATTCATGCTTGGTGTCCCTCATTATCTCCTTGTCCAACAACAACTTCTTAGCAATAATAGTAAAAATTATTTCTACCGGGTCTTCTACAACCTAAAATTTTTGAGTGATATCCTTTAACCCCTGGTTATGCAATATATTGGTCCATAAATTCACTCCCTCTCCATACAAAATTCAACATTACTGTTATAATGCAACACGCCATCCTCCCAATTCCACCCAAGCAGCTAACCAATAGGGAAAACATGTGATGAGAGAGGTTAATATAAGGGATTCAATATCATTGGTGACCTTAAAAAGGCAAGGCTAGGCTGAAAACCACTATCATAACCCGACAAAACCAAGCCACCGATAGCAAGAGAACCATACACCAACATGAAAATACATGCATGTCCAAACCAACTAGCAAATCACATATGCAAAAGATTACCTGCAGATATTCATGCTGAAGCTGCTTGATCCTGCTCTTCTTCCTTGATCCTTTCTTTCCTTTGTTTCCCTTTGCTTGCTTTTCCTTCCTTGATCCTTGCTTTCCTTGCTTTCCCTTTGCTTTCTTTTCCTTCCTTGATCCAAAGCTAGAGTGTTCCAAGAAAACTCTAAGTGACCAAGAGTGAAAGAGAGGGAGAATAGTAAATTGTAAATTGTGCTACAATTAAGCAAACTGAAAGAAAAAATGTTGAGTGACCAAGTGGAATAGGCAGGTGGCCACGAATATCCACCTGGATCATTGGTTTACCTAACCTAATATTTGATTGATCTCACTCACAATGGCTACAAGAGATGCGAGTTAATGGCTTGATCAATGATCAACAATTTAATCATCACATTATTGCAAGAACTACTGCCACGTTGATTGAGTAAAATCATGGTAAAGGGAATAAGAGTATTTAATATTTTGTGCTTCAATCGGTTTGGAGCCTACAATCAGTTGGTGCTTGTATATTTTTAGAGGTTAGTGCCCCAATCAAGTTGGAGCCTACAACAAGTTGGTGGTTACAGATTTCAGAGGTCAGTGCCTCAATCAGGTTGATGCCTACATGAAATTGGAATATGCTCTTGCTTATACAACATGTTTGCATGTTTCCTCTCTACACTCTCTCTACACTATTGTTTCTCTGCTTCTATGCACACAACCCCCAAAACTGCCCAAAATTCCATCGTTTTTCCATTTCAAAACTGGCTCCCAACACTCACTTGTGGCTCATCTTGAGCCACTCATCCAAACTTCAATGAATGCATTTTATCCTTAGTCATATCTTTCAATACTTTGAGGGAATTACATAAATTTTCAATCCTTTACTACATCTAAGTAGATTGTACAATGATTATGGCATATACCCTAAGTGTCATGGTAGAGGTAAGTCATTGCTTCATGTTGTCCATAGCAACATTATTTTCTTGTTGTACTATTCCAACTTTGTTTGTAAATTGTAATGCTTACTCCTGCAAGTCTTCCACTTTATGTGCTAATTCTGTTGGAAATAATACTGAGAGGCGGGGGGGGGTGAATCAGTATTATTAAATCAATAAAACTTTTTCATTTCCATATTAACATTCATATACGCTTCTTTAGCTAAGGCAAACCGCAACTGTGTGTAATGCAACAAGTGTATATCAAGTAAACTTATGATTCAGTTAGTTGATCCTTTATGAGTTAACCATATGACCAGTAAACAGGAGAAGTAAAATAGAATAGATCATCACACACAAGAAGCACACATGAACACCATGATGTAAGGTGGAAACCCAATGTGGGTGAAAACCACCTGCTGCAAGTCGTCTCAATCTTCCTTTTAATAAGAAACTTCTTTTACAATGATTTTGCACTGGTGCAGTCTTATACCAGTACACAGGGTTCTACCTGTAGAAGGCTACAACCTTCTCTCGTTCTCCAGACTCTCCTGGAAGGGAGCTACAACCCCCTTAGCTCTTGTACTAGCCGATCCATTTACTAGTACGTAGGTGCAAGCCTATTGAGATGCTCCAACCTTTACTCATTTTTCAGCTGTTACTGGAAGGGAGCTACCACCCCCGTAGTTCTTGTACTAGCTGATGTACTAGTACGTAGGTTCCGACCTACAAAAGGAAACCACCTTCTCTTTCTTCCTCCAAGTACCACATTTCATAAATTTTCAGACTGGATACTCCTGAAGCACAACACCATAATCTGAAAGGCCACGTTTCATCCCATTTTCATACTGGACCCATCAATATCATTGAACCACACAATCAAACAACATCAATCTTTACATCACTCAAAACTGAATCACTGAAAACCCCAATATATAGAATCAATCAAACACTTCTCAGAATGTTGTAACCAGAAAACAGTAACAGTAACCAGACTCCAATTCTGAACCCAAAACACTACATAATAGACAAAATCAGCTAAAAAAAATTTCAAGAAAGATGCGCAACTTTACCAATAGTAACCTGTGAACATTTGTGCCTTCTCTGTGTCGAACCTGTGGGGATCCTCACCTCCATTGTGTCGGTCCTACGGACTTCGTTCCTGCACTGTGTAAAATCTGCACACCTCCGCACCTGCGCTGTGTCGCACTTGCGCATCTGCACTGTGTCACGCCTACGGACCTCTGGGTATAGACAATTTATCAGTCTTCAATTATACCCCAGACTATCAGATTTACAGATCTGATCATGTGCCAAAGAGATCTCGACCCATTACTATATCCGACTTGTAATACTCAGGTTTCTCCTTGATTCAGGTCCAACTATATCTCACCAACCGATCACCAGTATTTCAGATCTCATGCTCCTTAATATATTAAATACATCTATCTTAGCCAAATGATCTCCTTTCCTTTTTATAGTTTAGGCCTTACTAAAACCATGGTCCAAAACCATAGAGATACAATACTAGGGACCCAAAACCTGGGTTCAATACTTTAGATGCAAAACCACGGACCAAAACCATATGATCAAAACTGTTGAACTAAATGCCATGGACCAATCATAAGATTTCCCACATGCGTGTGTTTCTCTACATGAAAGTGCGTGTACTTTACGTCTGCACTTTTTGTTCGGTACACCAGCGAACCTGTCCTCACCTTTTGATTGGCGCTCTCGCGCAACCTGCCGACGTTCGCACCTTTTGATCGGCGCACCTGCGAAACCCGAAAATAATACTGTTGCACTGTAATCTGTCATCTGATTCCTTTGTCTTGCATCCCATGTATTATGTTACATCTGATATTTCTTCTGTAGACTCATCTAGTTATATATAATTGAGTTGTTCTTCTATGAGTGGGTTGCCATCAAGTACAACACGTGCATCATAATGCCAACAAATTCATGCTTGGTGTCCCTCATTATCTCCTTGTCCAACAACAACTTCTTAGCAATAATAGTAAAAATTATTTCTACCGGGTCTTCTACAACCTAAATTTTCTGAGCGATATCCTTTAACCCCTGGTTATGCAAGATATTGGTCCATAAATTCACTCCCTCTTCATACGAAATTCAACATTACTATTATAATGTAACACGCCATCCTCCCAATTCCACCCAAGCAACTAACCAATAGGGAAAACATGTGATGATAGAGGTTACTATAAGGGATTCAATATCATTGGTGACCTTAAAAAGGAAAGGCTAGGCTGAAAACCACTGTCATAACCCGATAAAACCATGCCACTGATAGCAAGAGAACCATACACCAACATGAAAATCCATGCATGTCCAAACCAGCTAGCAAATCACATATGCAAAAGATTACCTACAAATATTCATGCTGAAGCTGCTTGATCCTTCTCTTTTGCCTTGATCCTTTCTTTCCTTCGTTTCCCTTTGCTTGCTTTTCCTTCCTTGATCCTTACTTTCCTTCCTTTCCCTTTGCTTTCTTTTCCTTCCTTGATCCAAAGCTAGAGTGTCCCAAGAAAACTCTACGTGACCAAGAGTGAGAGAGAGAGAATAATGAGAGAGCTCCAAACTTGAACTAACAAAAGGTTACATTGACCAAGCCTGAGTCAAGAGCTTTCCAACTGATCCTCATAAGCCTTTTTATGAATTAGGCCTCTAATTTCTTCATTTTCCATTATTTTCCTTCAATTTCCTCCTCACATGCAAATTGTGACCTTTCACCTTACTTTTCTCATAATTTCCTTTATTTTCATATAAATATGCCAAAAATGCCTTTTTCCCTTTTAATGCCTTTGCCAACTTTCCTTTGCCAAAACACACATCTAGTGATGCCCACTAGGATATATTTTCCCAACATTCAACTTGGAATATGTGTCCCTTACCCATGGTATTATTTTTTCCTTTATTTACATTATTCAATAGAATTTTCACCAGGGTTGTTGCATATAATTGTTGTATCTGCGCAAATTAGGCACTTGTTTTCTACTCTTTTGTGTGGTTTTGTCGCTCTTCTTGTGATGTAGACGGTCTTTATTTCACTTTTAACTCAATTTGCTTTAAACACATGTGTAACTTCTCCAATCTTTATGACTTTAACTTCTGCTTTGGTATCATCCTCCATAAGATTTGGCACAACCTACCTTCATCTTCCATAAGCTCTGGCACAACCTACCTATATATTGCTTCCACAGCTACATGCAATCCCATTTCTTTATCCACAACCTATTGCTTCTCATCCACTAACTTCACCTTATCATGTTGCAATACTTCCTACTTTGTAAGTTTCTTCACTAATTCCAATGTTGTGGTTGTGTTGCACAATTGTAGTTCCATAAATACATTGTTCTGTAAATGGTGTAAACTATCCAAAGACAATTAAGATAATTTAAATTGATATGTGTCAAACATATAACATGTTATTGTAATTATTCAATGGGGAACTTCGCTTCTTTCAGTGAGATCTAAAGTGATTGATGCTCTCTAGATATGATAGAAGTATTTTCCCATGGTTCTAACATACTAGGCTCACTTTGAGCACCCATTTGCTAAACTAGTTTTATTGTAGTCAATTGTGCTGCAATTGACTTATTGGTCTAGCAACTGGCTTAAGAGCTCCATTGTGCATTATTTACCTTGTTGCATTTACCCAGTGCCTCCCTCTTCATCTTGTTTACCTTACCCAGTGCCTCCTTCGTCTTCTTCTTGACCTACTCAAGAATATGTTTGATAGCATATTTCGATAGAGGTGTCATCTGAGTGACATGAGTTGCTTTGTGCTTCTTCTCAGCACAAGATGTACCTACCCCCACACTTGTGGTCGAGGTCCTGTTCACTCTTGCACACATCATAGCTTGAAATTATTTTGAATTTGTTGTTGCAAATTGGGTTTGTGACTGTTCTAGTCCCATATTTGTGTCTCACTCCCATTGGCATGTACTTTGTGATATATCACCTTGGTGTTGCTCCTTGTTGTTATTTGAATTTTGTATATTCATCTCCCCTGCTACTGGTTGTTTTCAATCATCTTCGCATGAATCACATATGCCTGAACATCTTTGTAAGTTAAGAAAAAATGGAATTGTTCCCACTATTGATAAGGATCTCACTTGGCCTGAATGCATAACGATGAGGATCAAATGTGTATCACGTGAGCTTCTCATACTTATGAACCATTTTTTCTGAACTCGACTGAGAGTTGAGTATCCTAAATAACTAGACTACACAGAACCATCTATTGGCACTTTTGTATGATCCAACCTGGGTTAATGTGCAAAATGCAACCAACAAACCCCATTGGATACTAACACTTATAACATCACCTGTAAAACAGTCCAAGTCTCATGCAAGGCACTGATGGGGACTACAATAACCATGCTTCTACAACAGGGAGGGAATGTGAATCTAATATGTGTAATCATTCTACAACACACCCTACAATTTGAATGCTAACCCCAATTATATATATTCATAACAATTGTCAAAGCACTACTAACCTGAAATACAAAATTTAAAAGGGGTATCCATCATTACAGGCACAATTAACATGACATGTCGATATAGTATATGACTTAAAAAATAACACACATCAATCTCCAGATATATTTCATTACTAAGAAAAGGGAGCGTTGAACGCAATATAACCATATTATAGACTTGTTTCATCTCGAGTCACCATCCTAATCACAACATTACAGTAATACAAAAATGGAACTAGAATTACTTTGCCTATCGACCAACCAAACCAAAAGTCATCCAACTCCAATCCCTTTGGCATTTTCCTCTTTATACATAATTACATAGACTTGAATACCATGGGCATTACTACATAAAACAATTACCATGGGTAGACACACTATACTCGCTAATATGGACCAAATCAACACAAAATCAAAGATGTTGTAAATTTTAATCATTTTGGTTCCTTTTCTTTCATGTCTTGTTTCGATTTTGTGTGTTTTTCCTGTATGCACCATTTCTATGCGTTCCTGCTTCTGTAACATGTATGTGTGCTGCCTCTTTGCATTGTTGCTTCTTTTCTTCTTTGTGCATAACTCGCAAAACTACCTCAAAATTCCATTTTTTTCTTCCTATCAAAACTTTCCCCAACATTAGTGCAAAAATGAATTTGAAGAAGCAAAGGAGCAACACTAAGAGTTACATAATGATTTTTTCAAGATATTTGTCAAACCTTTGAAAAATTTATCATTCAATATAAATTGACATCGTTTTAGATATGATAAAAGAAACCTGTTGCATATTTGAAGTTAATCAAGATGACTACAATTTGTGAGCACATAATTTATTAAAAATATTCAAATTCTCAACAATAAGTGTCAACATCGTAAAAAAGTTAGTCATATGGAGAATCATTGTTTTGATCCCAATCCTTCTCTTCATTGTGGAAGAACAAATCACTTATCTAAATAATGTTGAAAACAAAAACAAAAGTAACGTAAAAAGAAACAATTCATTATGAATGGATAAATTATTGAAGATAAAGAAAGTAAATAAGCTACATAAATCTTACCATCTGGCCATAATAAGAGTAAAAACACAACTCATGGAAAAAGGACAAAAGAAAAAATGTTTCAAACAATTATTCAAAATTATTTTGGGCATAAATCAAATCCAATCCTATATGTTCTCTATAATTAAGTACGGGACTTAAGGGTTGTAGGAGTGGGAGGGATACTTTATGGTTATTGGGATGGGGTCCCCTGGGTCAGTTTTGGGGTTAAAAACTCAAGTTTTGATGTAAATTTTGCTAAAAAGATGTAAAGTCTCCATAATTTGTGGACATAGAGCACGTAGATAGTTAGAAGTAAAAAGGGGTTTTTAACCCCTTGTTTATGTCAAGACGAGTCGGTTTTGAGATCCACCCATGACCTGTGGACCATGGGATTGTATGTAAAAAGCTATAAATAGGTGTCCCTTACAGAGTCATAGAGAAGGGAAAAGGCTCCGCAGCTGAGTACGTAGAGGCCTAAAGATGATTCTATCGTTGATTGTGCAGACCCCTACAGCTGAGTGCGTAGGACAATTTTGAGTTTGTAACATCATATTGAATATCAATAAAGAAGATTGTTGGATAAATTCATGTGTTTATCTATTTACTTATGTTATTTATGTTTACGATATATGTTGCAATGGAATAAATGTATTTATGAAATATTGATGTATTGATGTGTTACTTTATTGGATAAGTCTTTTAACTGATCACAATGCATGCCAAGTATTTATGTGAGGATTATAATAAGTTTTGTTATGTTTATTAAGCTCTTAAATATATCTGTGCGAACTTGGATCTAGGGTTGCTTTTTGGTGAACATAAGTGGGAGATTCATTTGTTAAGGGTTCGCAAAATCTTATCATAGACCTTTGCGAAGGTCTAAGGGCCATTTAAGTGAAGTTGTCGTACCAAGCCTTAGGGGCTTATAGGTCCACACGAAGGCAGATCTAGGGTGATAAACGACATCACATTGATATTTGGGTGTGGAAACTTGGTTCCAGCATCCCCCCATATTGCTTCAAGTGAGACTTCAGCCTGTGCTATGCGGGTTGATGCCGAAAGGGCCAGTAGTGTAGGGTTTTGTTTGGCACAATTAACTCTGAATTGGGTCAAGATCCTCTAAGACAACGAATGGTTCTGTTTCCAGGACTTGGATTTGCATAAAGAGATGTGTGATGTCGCATTACTAGAAATGACCAAGAAATAAATTGAGAAGTGGTTGGATAGGAAGATTCACGTATTTGTGGCACAGGAGAACAGGAATTAGCACATATCAAAGGAATAGTGGTTGGAAAGATATTTGCACACAGAAATACATGAAATTTTCTTCTGCACTTTCCCAATCGTACTATATGAGTGGATAGCTAAGTTGGTAGACAGCCAAGGAACGTGGAGGCTTAACTGCCCAATAGTGTGGACTCCAGAGCTAGTGTAAAGGTTGGAAACTTCTAAAGACAAGATTGTGTGCGTTGTTGACCACTGGCTCAATCAAATTATAGGAGGATTTGTTATAGAGTTCGTGGTTGATACCTTGGTCAACTACAGCGAAGCAGAGTGACGCTTCTTCAAAGGACCACGAGGTAAGTATATGAGATCTTTGAATACCAGGATTAAGATGCTCTTGTGTGAGAAAGGGGTTATGTCGTTGCCTTGATGTTTGGATCTATGCGAAGTGGACGGATCTTCATAAATCAAGAGAAAGCAAGCCCTGAATATAGCCCATGAATTGAACCTCCTTCAAGCATTG
>APFE030236879.1:2001-13380 GCA_000404065.3 Pinus taeda
TATCACCAAAGTATTATGGTCCATACAAGGTGTTGCAAAATATTGATACTATGGCATACAAATTGGAGCTTCCTGCAGCTTCTCGATTGCACCCAATTTTCCATGTTTCATATTTAAAGAAGGTTATAGGTGACAAGCTCCCAGTTCAAACAATATTGCTAGAAATTGATGAGGAAGGAAAAATTATATTGGAACCGGAAGCAGTCACAGAAACAAGAACTCCACGGCTATGAAATCGATCAATTTCGGAGTATCTTATCAAGTGGAAGAACTTATCCACTGAAGACTCCACATGGGAGGATGAGAATTTTATACAGAAGCATCTAGAACTACTCAAGTGTTGAGGACAACACTTTTTTCAAGGAGAGGGGCATGTTGGGCCCCTATAATACTAGTGATTACCCCATTACTATTGTAGTTGTACCCCTTATTAATATTATTGTGCCCCTATTGTCCCCATATTGTTATTACTGTGCCCCAAAGAATCCTTCTATTGTTATTTTTGTGGCTTTATATTATTATTGTTAGGTTGGGTGGGTTATATTGTGACTCCTTAGATTCCTATATATAGAAAGGAGGTTTTGTCATTTGAATCATCCAAGAATTGTTCATTTATGTAATGTAAAGGAGGTTGCCCCCTCGAAGAGGTTGAATTCTATCTTTTCTATATTTTTCTTCAGCTGGTTTCATAACATTGTTATCTTTATATTCTTGGAGTTCAAGGAGCTCAACCTTGATCTATCCATTCTAAATTTATAAAACCCCTATGTATATCACATCTCTTATCGGGATAGCCACACTATTTTAGGAGCCCTTTATAGGCCTATTCTTATCATAGGAAATTACTTAAATTTTACTCCCACTCTTCAAGAGATCTAAGGTCCCCATCTTAGATCAAATCCTCTGAATGGTTACTTCTTGAATCTCCTAAAAACATTTCACTTGGTTGATCTTACCCCACAAAAATATCACCCATCCGAAGAGACATTTGCATATATGATGAGGTCATATCCAAGAATCAGTATATTTTTAGTTGTGATGGACCTCATATCTTCTCAAATATCCTCCAAGTCTTGGGTTTCCTCAAGAGGTCTACGATATCATCTTCTTGTTATCATGTTTATGGGTGTGGATAAATATAGACCCCCTACCTATAAAATACAACCACTCTTGGTTCCTTGAATAATATTTCTAGAATTTATTCAAGGATACTTGGCACCAAAATTAAGTCAGCCAGAAAATATAGTTAATTTTTTTCTCGAAGAAGGAAACAAGATAGAATTATGGGAGTCAAACAAGATATTTACTCTCTACATGGTAACACATCCTTTGGAGTTTACATTATCCAAATTTTGGCTTAGTTCTACTCCCTTGAACCAGAAAGATAATCCCCCCTTAATCTTCAAGAAATCAAATGGGGACTGGAAACTCTTGAGTGATATGGATAAAATACGAAGACAAAATTAATAGATTATTTTATCACTATACATAATTTAGAAAGAATATAATCATATTTGGATAATATAAAGGAAATAATAATCCCTAATGCACTCCTTCAGAGAAAAAACATGGAGGGAGTAAGAAATTTTATGTTACTTTTCAAGGAACCTACTAGTTGCCCCATCTAGAAAATATTGAAGGTCACCTCTCTCTTCCCCCAACTAATCTCAAAGGATATGAAACACACTCTTGAAGTAGAGGTATCTAAAAATGAGGTCAAAACAACTATATTTTATATGCAAAAAGGAGATTCCTTGCCTTGATAGTCTCCATGTAGACTTCGATATTGAATTCTATGATTTCCCAAAACATGAAATCCTCAAAGTTGCTCAAAAATATCAACTTTGCAGTGAAAATCTAGGTACTTTCAACTCCACCTTTATTTATCTTACCCAAAAAAAGATAATGGGGTCTCCTTATCAACTAGAAATCGATCTCTTGCTACAATGTTAACTACAAAATTATATGAGGTCTACTTCCTCTGTATTATATTTAATTTTTTTCTTGCCTTCTCTTTCAAGGATGTATACTTACTCAACGTCTCCTCCTTATACTTGTTGAGGTCCTTAGTATAATCCTAATGGACACTAAATCTAAGGAAGACCTACATTAAATTTCGGTTTCAGACTCTCATCGCCCATCACATATTTTCTTTGTTGAAGACATTATTTTGTTCTATGTTAGCTCTCAAAATGACATTTACGCTCTTAGATGTATAATGTACCACTTCAACTACTACTGGAATGTCAGAAAATAGAGGCAAATCTTGCATCATCTCATATTCTTTGTGTTGGTGTCCAAGTATGAATTGTGAAATTTACTAAACCACATTTAATTTTCAACCCAAGGCTATATGAGTTATTTCAAGGCTATTGTGCACTACATGTGTAGGCCACAGTTTCCCTACCCATCAGTGAACATTAACTATAAATTCATCAATGTGTAACCACAAGAAAAATTGTAACAGAAAATACAAGTAACAACAATAAGGACTCACAACAATGCACTGACAAACTTTCACATCAATAGTAAACTTACATTAATAAACCTAACATGCATCTAATCCAGCAACACCTAGTCAGGAGAGTGGGCCCAGCTCCTTGATCAAGGCTTTGGTGAAATCAAAGAATCACGATATACTCATAAGATCAATTTATCATTAATAAAAGGAATATTACAAACTCAGAGTTAGAGTATTCTCTTGCAAACTGTATGCCTCTTAATAGTGTTGGCTTTCACAGCCCACAAATCTACTTTATATAAATTGTCAATGATGCAACTCCTAGAATTATGGCACTATCTTCCCTTAATTACATCATGGTTTCCAGAATGAAAGTGACTATTAAAATATAGCAGTGTGTCAATCGAAGAGTTGATCCAATGTTGCATTCAACGTTCAAGAATAGTGCTGCCAGTTTGATAGCATCATTCATTGAATCACGGTCCCGGTCATTCTCCCTTTAAATCTACAGGAATAACTGAATTAGCAAGTCACTTTGGTAATAATCCCCTAGAACAATGCTTCATTGACCAATAATCCATAGATAGATGACGAGAGGTATACATGTGCAAGGTGTAAGCTTCCTTCCCTAGGATGAGAGATTAGTCCTATGGTCAATGTAGGTTGTACTTTCACGCCTTCGATAGCCTCCCTAGAAACAATGCCAAAATGTTGGTGTCCAAGTATGAATAATGCAATTCACCCAAACCACATTTAATTGTCAACCTAGGTCTCTACAAGTTATTTCAAGGCTATCGTGCATTGTAAGTGCATGCCACATTTTCCTTACCCAGCAGTGAATAACCAAACAATCCAATACTTGGGACCTGGAGCAAGGTGTAAACATCCTTTCCCAGGCGAAGAGATTAATCCTATGGTCAATGATGATTGTATTTTCATGCCTTTGATAGCCTCCCTGGAAACAACACCAAAATGTTGGTGTGCAAGTATGAATTGTGGAATTCACCCAAACCACATTTAATTTTCAACGTGGGGCTCTACGAGTTATTTCAAGGATATCGTGCACTGTATGTGTAGGCCATATTTTCCCTACCTAATAGTGAACACTAACTATAAAATCATCAATGTTTAATCACAAGAAAAATTATAACAACAAATATGAGTAACAACAATAAGGACTCACAACAACACACTAATAAAATTTCACAACAATAATAAACTCACAGAAATAAAACTAACATGTATCTAATCCAGTAGCACCTGGTCAAGAGAGTGGGCCCAAATCCCTGATCAAGGCTATGGCGAGATCAAAGAATCACGATATGCTCAGAAGATCAATTTATCATTAATAAAAGGAATATTTCAATTAAGCTATTACAGTCTCAAAGTTAGAGTATTCTCTTGCAAACTTTAAGCCTCTTAACAGTGTTGGATTTCAAAGCCCACAAATCTACTTTATACAAATTGTCAATGATACAACTCCTATAATTATGACATTGTCTGCCCTTAATTACACGGTGGTTTCCAGAATGAAACATAGTGCTAAAATATATTAGTGTGTCAATCGAAGAGTGGATTCACTGTTACATTCAGAATTCATGAATAGTGCTTCCAAATTGATAGCATCGTTCATTGAATCACGGTCGTAGTCATTCTCCCTTTAATTCTGCAAGAATAATTGAATTACCAAGTCACTTTGGTAATAATCCCCTATGACTATGCTTCATTGACCAATAATCCATAGAGACATGATGAGAGGTGTACCTGTGCACTTTAACATATTGATTAACCACTATTGGCATGAAATGGATAAAATAACATGTAAAAAGGGTTAGTAAAAGTATGTAAATCTAGCCACCAACATCTCCCCTCAATTGGACTTAATGTATTTCCTCATACAGTTCATTGCCTGTGCAAGTCTAGATTCGAGCTGCGATGGTTAGCGTGAAGTTGTGCAAGTTAGTATTTTATAGACATCTCTATCCCTGGAGGCATATACCCATATGTTTGGACGACTTCCTTCCACCAATCCTCTCTTACCTCGTAATTTGGAGTGTATTGATCAGCTGGTAGCCAGATGATGGGAAATCAAAACCTCAAACCCATCCATTGGAACCCATGAAATCACATACACGCAATGTACCAGGGTACCCTGTTTAGATCGCAAGAAAAATTGGGGGCCCCAAAAGGCTCACGTATCTTGACAGCTGATGACAAAAGCATCCACCTTTTCTGGCAGTTGTCTTGTGCCTCCTCCTAACAAGTGAAGATTTGTTTTGTTCATATATCATCACACCATTGTTGAGATATCAGCACACCATTGCTGAGTTGCCAACATCTATTATTTTCTCCCTTTGATCCCTAAGAGAGTTTCATGTATGTTATAAACATTCACAGACCGACAATTCTCCATCCTAATGACAAGTGGCCTATTTACCTGGTTTGCTTCAAACATGCCAAAAGCATTTTTCCATTTAACCTGGCTGAGTAAAAATTTTGAGTTGATTGTCTCCTACATATGGCACTAGGTTAAATGATTGATCATTTCCCATGAAGTAGTCATGCATGTAAAATTCGCACATCAAATGTTGATCCAAAACATTGTGGGATCTCATGATGGGTAAAAACTGCATTGAATATTCTATGCTATGACTAAGCTCCCGGTGGATGCTTTCTAATAAAAAGAATAGATATTGTTAATGGATGAACAAGGCGTAGCTATGAGTAGGGGGCTGACAAGCCATTGCCTCTTGAGCCAAGGTAAACATCTCTTCCTTATCGGCCTTTAGTAGCTTCACCTATTCTTCGAGCCCCTCAATTTTCTTCTATTGCTTCTCCTACTTCCATTTTTCCTTTCCTAGTTGTTCTATGTAACCAGAAACTGTTTTCGTAGATTGCTCGCAAGTTTTCCTTATTCCTTTCTGGTGTGCCTCTACAGGAATGGACCCTCGTTGAAAGAGAATTATTGTAGCTTGCCACTTCTGAATCTCTGTAGACATGATAAAATCGCGTGCCTCAATCATATGAAAGAAAGATTCTGTCTATGTAGCTATTGAAGTCATTCGCATGTATTTAGTCTTTGTTGCCACTGAAATAGTTTTAGGATGAGGCTTCACAGCATTTTTCTTATGATTCTTCACTTTTCTTTGTAGGCGTTGCATCCATTTTCTCAATTTCATGACCTCCATTTTTAGCTGCATATCCTCTCTAAATTTTGCCTAATATAATTCCTTAAGAGGGGGTCTCCTTTTCATGCATTTCCTGATAACCTCTTTTTTCACAACTATTTCTTTCATAGGCCTCACAGCTGGTTCAGTGCTTGGTAGGTTGACGTTGACAAAATCGTCAACTGGTTCTTATTTAACTCTCATTTATTCTATTTTCTTCTCAACTCGGGGAACAATCCCGCCATCTATTTCTTCAGGCAACAACACCTCTACATCTTCCCTCTGCACTTCTAGATTCACTATAGGGTCTTGTGTAGCAGTGTCCTTGACATCCTTCTCTTCTAATTTCTCTGCTTCCTGACAATCCTCTTCCACCTGTGTAGGAATGGTCCCTAACCCTTGCAAGTTAGTTTTGTAAGTAGTATCCTTTTCCAATTGCTCAGGAATGGTCTTTGAATCTCACAAGTTAGTCTGATAAGCATTGTCCTCTCTCTTCTGCTCTGGAATAGTCTCTAACCCTTGTGGGTCAGCCTCAAATGAAATAGTCTTCTCCATCTTCTCAGAAGTATTCTCTAACCCTTGTGGGTTGGTATGATCAGCAACATCTTCCTCCATCAGCTAAGGAATAGTTTTTGGCCCTTGTGAGTCAGTCTATTTAGCTACATATTCCTCCATCAAATCAGGAGTCATTTCTACAGGAGTAACACTAGCCAAAGCTTCTTCGTTTTGTTTTTTAGTCAACAGTGGTTCTTGTGTGATAGCATCGACCTCTAACCCTTCAATTTTCTCAATTATTTCACCAATCGACATTGGTTTTTGAATGGCCTTATCGATAATGGTGCCCTTAGATTTACCAACAAATTTCAGGATCAGAGGAGAAGCTTCTTTTCTCTCCATACATCTAGAGGAATGGCTTTTCCTTGCACCTCTTGGAAAGGATGCAAGAAAAGGAAAATGAGTAATGATATCGTCAATTTTCATTCTCTCAATTCCTACTGATGCAACCCCTCCTTCCTCTTCTTCTATATCCACAAGTTGCTCTATGATCTCCTTTTCTTTTCCTGCATGTTCTTTTTCCAAATTGTCCTTCTACTCAGTAGCCAACATTGTCTCTTGTGGATTAGTGTCAACTGTGACCCCTATTTCCTCTAAAGGTTTCACATTCAATTGAACAGATGGTGCCGATCCTTGTGTGACAACACCACCTACATTTCCAATCATGGGTTCTTCAATTGTTTGAGCAAGTGGTGTTGGTTCTTGTGTAACATCACCACTTACATCCTCAACTAGGATTTCTTCAATTGTTTGGATAGGTGATGTTGGTTCTTGTGTAACAACACCACCTACATTCTCAACTATAGGTTCTTAAATTGTTCAGATATGTGATGTTGGTTCTTATGTGTCAACACCACCTATAACTGCACCCATGGGTGGTGATTTTTCTCCTTGATTGTAAGTCAGTGTTGGTTCTTGTGGAGTAGTGTCGACTGCACTCTCTTCTACCTCCATTACATCTATATTTGTTGGGCCAACAGGTAATTCTATAACAATGTTTCTTGTGGTCCCTTCTTCCATTTCTACATATTCTTCCTCTTCTCCTGTAGGTAGCATGCCTACAAGTTATTCATCCACCAATTCGGTGAATTATGGCCAAGCCACAGAGGTCAGAGACAGAGCATGCATCACCAATAATATTACCAACCCATGATTTGTAAGAACTTCTAATGATTTTCAAGACCATTGGGTAGATTGTGCCATCAAGTGAAGGCTACTCCATAGGAAGTATGGCATGTTCAAAGCATGAACATGTGCATGCTAAAACCGAAGGCATGCAAGAAGTTTGAAGTGATATTTAAACAATGTAGAAAAATGACCTTCATAGATGACATGCCTCATTACAAAATATGCCACCTCACTCCATGGATATGGTAGTGATTTATGATCATACCCTCTTCCTTTCTGGACTGCTATCTCCCTAGCCTATAAAAACAATTCTAGAAACTCCAACAAAGGAGACGTCCGAGAGAACCATTTTTGACCTCTTTGTTGTAATCTGCTAACAATTAAAATAGCTTCCTCTTTGACAGAAACATCCAATCCACTAACTCTAGAGTGATTTCCTTCCAAGTTTAATGAAAATTCCATTGTGATGGATTCATTAAATCCTTGTAGTCTACCAAAATATACATGCCAACCTGCATCTAAGAAAACTTTCCAAACATCTCCATTGTGTCAAACTTTCTCTATATTCTCTAGCTCGTGTCTTACAGCCTATCCACCCATTCTGCAATACCAACAAGTATATTTGTAGTGAGATATTGTGACAGGGATGGAGTGTAGTGAAAGTTCGTGATAGGGATGGAGTGAAGTGAGAGTAAAAATCAAAAGGATAACGATGAATATATGGAAAAAACCATGGCGAATAATGGCTAATAATGGTAATTATTTCGCAGCATTGCAAAGGACCATCCATTAGTACAATAGTAATAACTCCAAGTCTTGATGCATATGGACATCGTGCGAAATATGGCAGATAATCATGCTTAGCATAACATTTGATAAAATTAATAGTGAGTCATCATTATAGTACCTTCCCCCAACTAATGGATGACTATCAACGGTCATGTCGAGTCATGTCACTTGAATTATTGAATCAAATCCACAAAATCGATTCGGGACATACATAGGCGAATTACCTTGAAAGAGTAATAGCAGTGGGGGAGTAACATCATCGGGGGAGTAACAAAACCACTTGAACACTGAGATGAAATCGCGATGGAGTAACAACACCAGTGAAGTACTTAGACAAAATTGCCATCATCAGAGTAACAACACCGAAGGAGTAACAATGCTAGTGAGATACCTGCAAGAAAAATATTGATAGAGTAGTAACAACATTATTTATTTATTATTATATGTATGTATGTATGTATGTATGTATGTATGTATGTATATATATACTTATTATTATTATTATTATTTTAAATTTAGGGGTTGAGAGGAGGAATTCCCTATACTAATAACTTCAAAACCAGAGTTATCAGAGAGATATTTGATAAAGGGGTCTCTTGAAGCTAGATAGCGATATAATCTGAGGCAATGCCCATTCACGATCAAAGGAGTATGTGCCTCATCAATTGTGATAATTCTAACATTCCCATTATCAAACACCGTATCAACCTCATATGGTTCGATCCACCTGTTGGATACCTATACCAATAGGTTTCATATTTCATGATTGGCAAATTCAAGTGCCAAATATGCTCTACTTTGCTGCTACAAAGGTTCCATATTTGCAAGGAAGGACAAGGTGTGTACATGCCTTCATGCCTATTAAAGTTTTGATGGATGACCCAACAGTATAATCTGGATCATGCCATGTTTTCAATTTTTGTTGTAGAATAGAGAAAGAAATCTGTCCAAACTGTTTAATCTTGGCAGATCAGTAGTTAGGCAGAGAAACTAAGGTTCCCAACTGCTTAATCTGGGGCCTTGGAAGAAATAAGGGTAGTGCTAGATATAAAATCAAAGCAAAAAAGCCAAGGCAAAAGAAAAGGCACATCAAGGGTCTGCAAGTCCAAATGCACCCTCCAAGAAGAAACAAAAAATGCTAGGCAAAAGAGTTGGGTAGGTAGATGGGGTTGCAGAAGTGGTGTTCCTTCCAAGCTGAAATTTGCAAACCAGAAACAAGGAAAACAACACAGTGGAGCATGTCTAACTTCCCTTTTTTCCTTTGTTTACCACTCATTACTAACATCCCTTCACAAGTTGTGATCATAAGAGAGACTCAAGGTTTTATGTTGGTTCTTATGGCCTTTAGAAGCCACATTTCTTGTGCAAAAATCTTTTCATTTTGATATACTCTTTAAACTAAGTTGTTTCCAATAAAACTTAGTAGTATTACTCCTCATTCACCTTTCTCCCCCCATATTAACCTCTAACTCTATTATCTAGCTCCCTATGTTTCACTTTCCCTACTATTATAACACCATGGTGTATAAACCCCAAACAATGTATAAATATCCCCTCCTTGGCATTATAGCCATATGTTTTCACTACTAGGGCATTGGATTAACACCTGGTTAAGTTCAAGAACCCAAGCCTAACCCCTTTTCTCTATCAGAACCTATCTACATAACCAACTCTCCATTTTGCCTAAAAACCCTTGAAATAACCCTTTTTTGCACCCTTATACCCACTAAAAGGCAAAAATGATGAAATCCACTTTCCCCACCCTATCCTAAGGTCGAGAGCCATTATGCGCCTTTTTATGAAGTTTTATTATACTCGCCTATCCTAAGTTTTGTCCTTCACATGCTTTATGCGAAAAATTTCATGAAAAACCTTTATTTTCGCCTTTTTCTAAAGTTGACGGGTATGTTTAATTTTTACAAAAGAAACATTGAAAAACTATCGAAATTGGTTGAAAACCCGAAGTGTCCCGCCAGGCGCAATTACCAATGAATATTATTATTTTAAGCCGCCCGTTGACCATATCCTCTGTGCAGCTTGCTGACCCGATATCCGTCCGATCAAGCCTTTCTAGATCGATGGTTGTTTTGGATTTCGGAGGGGCCCCGACGTCCGACAGATATCGTCTGATATCTGTCAGACGATGATGTCACGCGAATCCACGCGTCGCCCCCATGTTCCATCGGAGCCCCCTCTGAAAGATTCCTTGCCGTATAGGAGGGGGCCAGATATGATGCCATCTGTCCGCCTGTGTCACCATCCCGTCTGTCGCTTCTGTCAGCGCCACGACCGCGTGCCCTGTCCACTATTCGTCCGCCTGGACGCCACCTCACCGCCCCCGTGGACCGGTCTTAGTCCACCACGTCACCTGATGACGTCCTGCTGATGTCATCCGACCCGGACCCACTTGCTGATGTCATGCTGACGTCATTTAAAAAAAGCGCGCCAATAAGCCAAAAAAGCCATATTTTGTCAAATTTACGTGTTTTTTGCACTTTTTTATAAAAACACTTTTGCACTCTCTGCATGCGCTTTACGACGAAGAATTTGCCAACCAATTCAAGACCAACCACAGAGCTTCAGAGCGTGAACCCAACTGTTGTTCCAACCCAAGCAATCCATTAAACAGGTATTTGTCCGTAAAACCTCCCTGCAAACCTGGTTTTTTCTCTGTAAATTCTAAAAACACCTGAACACAGCAGAAGCTTGAAAATTCACCATAAAACCACGCATACCCAGCTCACTCTTGAAGAATTGATGGTCGAATTTCACTAGCAGAGCCATTTCGGACTGAATTTTCAGTAAAAACCCTTTTCCCGTTCGCGCAGTCGTGAACCGGAGTCCATAACCTACTTTCAATTATCAAAGAGAGGTCTGCTAAACACGGTAAATAGCCTTCTCAAAGAGCCAAGCAGTATTCCAATTACTGTGGACCTACCCTGCAAACCCTGCATTCCTCAAAATCTTCCTTTCTCAGGTAATACCTATCTTATTTGTCAAGAAGCATCCAAACAAACATGGACACTCCAACGGCATCAGTAGCCCTCAATGTTGCTCCCCTGAATGCCCCCCAGAGAGAGCTGGAGTGGCAGGATTTGGCAGACCTAGACTACCAAATCTCAGAGGACTGCCTGTCTAAATGCAAGTTCCACATTCATCTATTAAATGAGCTCAAAGCCAGACATAAAGATGGGACAGACATTCTAGGCATTTGGGAGTCCTCCCTCCCAATTTTCAAGCTCCCTCAGGTTCAAACCAGTTCCCTGACCTGATTCACTT
>APFE030236886.1:0-10851 GCA_000404065.3 Pinus taeda
AAAATATTATTAAAAACTTTACATTTAAACTTTTTTTTAATATTTATTACAATAACCAGAATGTCATAATTATATATTAAATATAATCAAATAACCATTAAATATGTAAAAATAATAATTTAATAGCCAATACCAATATCATAAATCATTATTAATAACCTATAGAAACATGCAATAACCATTGAATAAAGGTAAGTGTCGATTGACAAGTAGACACCTTTAAAGATATTAATTATGTAAATGAGAAAAAAAGATAAATGACTTCATTGACTCAAGCTCCTTCAAACTCTATTGTTCTCTCTTCAATTAGCTATGTATTTACAGTTAATCTCAGTTTCTCTCCCACAAAGAGACAATTAGAGACAATTATAAAGAGAATAAAATAAAATAGCTAATATATATATATAGACGGTGTTTATATATAAGTTTTAATGAAGATATTGTAAAGAACTATTTTACTGAATTAGACTCAAAAATAAATAAATTTTAATGAATACTTTATTCAAAATTATATAAGAATATTGTATTAATAACATTTAGATTGATAAGT
This sequence comes from Pinus taeda, assembly GCA_000404065.3. Lineage (NCBI taxonomy): Eukaryota > Viridiplantae > Streptophyta > Pinopsida > Pinales > Pinaceae > Pinus > Pinus taeda. Next base: position 551 of record APFE030236886.1, read on the forward strand.
ACATCAATAATGTTATAAAATTCTGTTATAAGTGTATAAATGAATAGATAATGTTAATCAAAATAAAACAAAAATAAATAAATAATATATAATATTAATAAATAATACATATAGTTGATGATGGTCAATGTTAATCAAGCTCATAAGCCAATGTCTGAAATCAAACTCTCTTATAACTAATACTATTTATTATACTCAAACACAAATAAAAAGCTGAATAGTTGGGACCCCTCTTAAGAAATAATTATTGGCCATAAGTTATTAGGGTACCATTAAAAGTTTGATTCATCTTCACTACACAAATTACTTGTTCTAGCATTAAAAAATTGCATCAATGTCAAGGTGAATGGAATAATTATGTAATTCCAAAACAAAAAGGTTTGAAACAACATTTGTTATGTTCATGTACATGTTACATATCATTGTGTGATGATGAGAAGTAGTTAATGGCATAAGGTCTTTCCTTTTTATATCAAAGACCTCTTGATTAATGTTATAGTTTTATTTATCATTATATATATATGGTTGTTTGGGTGCCACCCTACTGAACATACATGTGTATTTGCAAAAATTAGTTATGAGTAAATTAAAAGAAAATATGATAAGTTCAGGAAATATATTTGTGCAAATTTAGTTGAAACATATGATAATGCCATTGCAATCTTCAATATCTCATACATATAATGTTATCCTCATATGACCCTTTATATAAAGTTTTAACATCAAGCCTCCACCGATTAGGTTGCAATTGTGAATGTTGGAATCACGCTAGAAAAATTAATATGGCATGATTTGAGGTTGGTTGTAATGCAATTATGTCAAGGTGATTCAATATGGTTAATATCGGTGAATATTTGGTGCATTTTTCAACTTCACTTCAGCAATTGTGTTGTGACAAATTCGCCAGATAATTTTGCCTACATGGCGTATTGTTATTGGTCTAGCCCTCAGTCAACTTTGTTGACTCATTTTCTGGGTAATGTGCGTACATCAAGGTTTCCACGTCAATCCTCATTCATTTGATTGTGAACCTTGCATGGAACCAAACATCGGTCCTATTAACATGCTAGCTTGCTCATTACTCCCACATTTACTGCCACCACCTCAAGTCATGCACCTTGCTCTTGGACATTCCAAATTCTTTGAGGTTTTCATTTGTTTCCTAATTTCTCTGCAAACGATTTTTGATAGAAGGCTAGTTCCTCTCTCATTTGGAAACTATAAACGGGAACTTGGTGTGACTTTTGAAGCTCTGGTGTCATACATAATATTTTTCTTGTCAAGTATGCCTACACTAAGTTATTTGGTTAACAATATCAAATAATGTCTGAGTTCTTCCTACTCTTTCCCGTCTCTCGTTGTTTTCTTTCTTGGTGTTGATATCTATGTTCTAAGTTTGATGCAAAGTGTAATTCTAATTAAGAGAATGTGAAATCTCTTCTTAAAAATAAAAACTTATCTTGTGACCACACGAAGTCAACCACCCCGCGTACAAGAGGCATGAATCCCTTGAGGATTGACCCTCAGGCAAACAATGCTAAGCATAGTAATTTTGTTCTCTATAGACAACTTTTGGAAAGACTATTGATTTAGCATGTTTTGACCAATTATAAACATGTCATTAAGCCTATTAATAAAATAAAACTATATGTTTTAAAAATTTTGGCCTCTTACTTTTGTTTTAATAATGATTATAGTGAGTTTTATATTATAATGGTTATTTAGCCCCTCCTACAGAATAGAATTGTTTTGTGTTGCCAAGGGATCTGTATACAAACACATTGTGTCTCTTTCTATTTATTGAACTATATTAGTCACGATTGAATGCATGACTATTAACAAAAATATCGACGCCTTTTTTCCTTTCCCCTTTTAGTTTGTGTTCTTAGTTTGGTGTTTTAAAACCCAAATTGCTTGCTATTTGTTAATATTTTGTAATGAAAATTGCGACATGTGTTATATATGTTTGTTGTGTTTTAATTTACGTAATTATTATATAATTTGCACAATTAATTGCTTCGGCCTAAAAACTAAGACTGAGTCTTTTAGATTGCAACATATAATTAGCCATTTCTTTTAATGTGAGATTTTTCCTTTCAGCTACACCATTTTGTTGTGGAGTGTATGGAACAGTATGTTGCATTTGAATTCCATTTTCGGTGCAAAAGTTGATGAATGTGTTTTTAACATATTCTCCACCATTGTCAGTTCTTAGATTAAGAATTTGATGTCTAGATTGTTTTTCAACAAAGACTTTGAAAGCCAAAAATGTGTTAAATACTTCGCTCTTGAGTTTTAAGAAGTATACCCTAGTGTGTCCGGAGAAATCATCAATGAAAGTAAATACTTGCAGCCAGAGAATGAAGCAACAGGAAGTGGACCACATAAATCACTGTGCACAAGCTCTAAAGGGACTGAGGCCTGCCAAGAGGCACGTTTTTCAAAACTGTCCCGATGATGTTTTCCGAGTACACATCCGGAACAAACACCATACCATTTCATACTTATGTTTAACTTCTGGAAAAGTGTCTTCGTTCCAAGGAGAATTCCACTCTCTGTACAAGGCCCAAACATCACCCTTCTGGGGAAATATCCTAATAGTTCCTTTAATACATTTCTCCCATGCAACAATATGAGAAAAAACATTTAGCACGTCGTTGTTGGTACTTTTCCCATGCTTAAAATGCCCACAACCCTGGTAAAATCCATCATCCAACCAGTTAGTGAGAGTTTTCTCTTCGTTGGTGAAGGCCTCCAGCCAAACAATCTTCACCTTGAACTTGCTTCGTGAAATAACATTCTTAATGCGAGCATAAAAGCGCGGCATTCCATCGTCATCATCATATATAGCCCAAACCTGATCCGCTTCAAAATGATTCTCAGTTCGATCCTTGTCAAAGTCATGAAAATCAGCATCAGGTACATTAATATCCTGAGCTGATTCTTCTTCCTCGGTATCTACCGTATCAGACTTCTGTGATTTCTTGCTTGTGGAACTTTCCATGGCATCATTTTTTTCAACCTTCGGCTTCTTCTTCCTCGACCGCTTATTTTCTGCCTCATCATCCTGCTCCTTGCTGTCTGATGCACCCTTATTCGTAAGTTTCTCAGCTTCAAAATCATCTTCAGCGTAGTCTACTTCGTTTTCATCATCATCATCAGAATCACTATCCTTCGCTTTTCTCCGCCTCTTCTTCTTCTCGTTGTTGGCTTTGCTACCATTGCCACGAGCATCCGCACTGCGCACCTTTTCAGTCTTGGGTTGATTTTGACTTTTCTTCGCAGTATCTTCTTTTTTCTTGACAGGCTCAGTTTTAGCCTTCACATCGCTTGTGGCACCGGCAGCCGAGTTGGAACCCTTGGCAAACGCATTCTGAGCAAAAGAATTAACATTGGGATAGGGCACACCTTTAGACATACCTGGAAAAGATCCTCCAGACGGTATATGGGAAAACGCAGCTGCTGCTCCCGTGGGCCTTTGCGCGGCAGCATTCGCTCCAGTCCTAGAAATCGGTTTGATTTCAAACGCCATGAAGGGTTTCTGACAAGTTGGGCAGAGAGGGTGATGATCGACAGAAAGTCTTGGGTACTCGTACTGCATTTTACAAAATGGACAGGACGTCCAGAAGGTCGTGGCGGGAAAGGGGCCGCCAGTGCCCGTGTTGGGCTGAGTAGGAGGAGGATGTCTGTAATGACCATTGTTAGCGTTCGATGCCGCATTCGGGGGTTTCGGAATCTTCTGATGCAGTTGGAAGGTTGCCATGGTTCTCTTCTTATCATAAGCGGATCTCTTATCCTTGTCAGAGAGCACGCCCCACGCTTCGCCTATGAGCTTGAAAGCACCTTCAGCACCCACAGACTTGTTTTTATCTGGATGGAGCATTAGGGCCAACTTTCTGTACTGCTTCTTGATAAGCGCCTCGTCGGCAACCCACTCAACCTGCAAAATCCCATATCAATCGGTATGCCCATTGATTTTCTTCTCGGCTGCCATGTGGACGTCGAGAACGGCCATCATCTGGGGAAGACCTTCCAGCGTAGGATAGAGCTGCTGGGCCTTCACAGCGAATTTCTTAGCCCCGCTCAAGTCCTGTGCCATAAATTTCTTCTCCGCGATCTCTTTGGCCCTACACGCTTCATCTTTGTTGTACTCCATCCTGCCCAACTCTAAACCTTACTGTTCCAACCCAGAGCTCACAGAACCAAAGAACACACACAGATACCACACTTTGCCGCCCTCTGGAGCTGCGGGTCATCCATCCTCAAATGCTGATGCCTTCATTTCAGCTCCTTTGAACCCTTCCAAGACCGTTATGTCCAAAACCCTCCAATGTAGACCAAATCCAGCTGAAGAGCAACACCCCAAAGACAACAAAAATGAAAGGGGGGGGCGTGTGGTCTGAAACGGAGAGCCGAGGGAAGGGAATATTTGAAAGCTAGCACGCCCCACTTCACCCTATTAGCCTACGAAAACCCTCGCGCTCCGTCTTCAAACCATGATTCTACACTGTACGGAGGAAGACAAATTTTTGAGTAAAGCGTGTCCAAGATGCAGATGGGAAAAGTATAGGTGTATATATAAAAGAAGAGCAAGTAAAAGATGAGCATGCAATACAGAGATTCACTAACTCAATCACAGATATTTGGCCCCAAAAATTCCCCGCCACGACCTTCTCCTGTCCATTTTGTAAAATGCAGTACGAGTAGCCAAGACTTTATGTCAATCATCACTTCCTTAGATAGAACACCAAAATGATACCGCTCACAAACAGATCACAGATCAATACACCACCAGTATTTTAACGTGGTTAAAACCCTCAAAGAGGGAAACAGTCCACGGGCTGAAAATTTACATAAACTTCTCTACCTACAAATGATCCTCCATGTGCTTTAAATAGAATTCATGGACCAATCGGGTGTCAAGCCACGGATCAAGTGTCGTTAATATCGAAGAGAGAATGAACCGTCAGATCACTACATATCGTGACCATCCGATTCTAAGTTACAAAATGTACAACAGTAAAGAAACACACTTTACCTAACTCTATACCTAACTCTATATTAGACCAAATTAAACTTAACTATTTCCTATGTGTCGGAATATCCTAACATTTTACATCCCAATTCTTCAAACTAGGTGCCATTGATAAAATTGTTCCTCCGAGTTAATTCCTCTAATTTTTTTCACTATAAAAAAATCAATATAAATAATAAATTATATGATAATGCAATGTGGATCAATCATAATCCCTCGTACATAATTTTAGTGAGAACAAACGAACTCCTTCATATATTGGTCAATAATTCTACCTAATGATTAGAAATTTAGCCCATGCATTAACTAAAAGTTGCAAATGATATGATTGAGGATCTTGGGATTAGGATGAACAATAGAAAAACAAAGCTTAAGAGGCAATGTTCTCAAAAGATTTGATAGACAAAACATCATGAGATGGATGTAAATGTTGTTAGAAACCACAAGAATAAAGTAAAAGAGTGAAAAATAAAGATGCATAGTACCACAAAAAAATTGATATGGTTAATCTAGAAAATAAATAGATAAAAATTTGATGTGAAAATTTGATAAATAATTGTAATGGCAATTTATATTGTATTGTGTTAAAAACTATCATTTTCTAAAATAAGTGTGTATGTTTCTAATAAATTTAAAAATTTTATTAATAATTATTAATAAAATTTTTTAAAAAAAAATTATAATGAAATAAACATTTAATATTTTAAAATATTATTAAAAACTTTACATTTAAACTTTTTTTTAATATTTATTACAATAACCAGAATGTCATAATTATATATTAAATATAATCAAATAACCATTAAATATGTAAAAATAATAATTTAATAGCCAATACCAATATCATAAATCATTATTAATAACCTATAGAAACATGCAATAACCATTGAATAAAGGTAAGTGTCGATTGACAAGTAGACACCTTTAAAGATATTAATTATGTAAATGAGAAAAAAAGATAAATGACTTCATTGACTCAAGCTCCTTCAAACTCTATTGTTCTCTCTTCAATTAGCTATGTATTTACAGTTAATCTCAGTTTCTCTCCCACAAAGAGACAATTAGAGACAATTATAAAGAGAATAAAATAAAATAGCTAATATATATATATAGACGGTGTTTATATATAAGTTTTAATGAAGATATTGTAAAGAACTATTTTACTGAATTAGACTCAAAAATAAATAAATTTTAATGAATACTTTATTCAAAATTATATAAGAATATTGTATTAATAACATTTAGATTGATAAGTACATCAATAATGTTATAAAATTCTGTTATAAGTGTATAAATGAATAGATAATGTTAATCAAAATAAAACAAAAATAAATAAATAATATATAATATTAATAAATAATATATATAGTTGATGATGGTCAATGTTAATCAAGCTCATAAGCCAATGTCTGAAATCAAACTCTCTTATAACTAATACTATTTATTATACTCAAACACAAATAAAAAGCTGAATAGTTGGGACCCCTCTTAAGAAATAATTATTGGCCATAAGTTATTAGGGTACCATTAAAAGTTTGATTCATCTTCACTACACAAATTACTTGTTCTAGCATTAAAAAATTGCATCAATGTCAAGGTGAATGGAATAATTATGTAATTCCAAAACAAAAAGGTTTGAAACAACATTTGTTATGTTCATGTACATGTTACATATCATTGTGTGATGATGAGAAGTAGTTAATGGCATAAGGTCTTTCCTTTTTATATCAAAGACCTCTTGATTAATGTTATAGTTTTATTTATCATTATATATATATGGTTGTTTGGGTGCCACCCTACTGAACATACATGTGTATTTGCAAAAATTAGTTATGAGTAAATTAAAAGAAAATATGATAAGTTCAGGAAATATATTTGTGCAAATTTAGTTGAAACATATGATAATGCCATTGCAATCTTCAATATCTCATACATATAATGTTATCCTCATATGACCCTTTATATAAAGTTTTAACATCAAGCCTCCACCGATTAGGTTGCAATTGTGAATGTTGGAATCACGCTAGAAAAATTAATATGGCATGATTTGAGGTTGGTTGTAATGCAATTATGTCAGGGTGATTCAATATGGTTAATATCGGTGAATATTTGGTGCATTTTTCAACTTCACCTCAGCAATTGTGTTTGTGTTGTGACAAATTCACCAGATAATTTTGCCTACATGGCGTATTGTTATTGGTCTAGCCCTCAGTCAACTTTGTTGACTCATTTTCTGGGTAATGTGTGTACATCAAGGTTTCCATGTCAATTCTCATTCATTTGTTTGTGAACCTTGCATGGAACCAAACATCGGTCCTATTAACATGCTAGCTTGCTCATTACTCCCACATTTACTGCCACCACCTCAAGTCATGCACCTTGCTCTTGGATATTCCAAATTCTTTGAGGGTTTTCATTTGTTTCCTAATTTAAATAGGGTTTACTCTGCAAACAATTTTTAATAGAAGGCTAGTTCCTCTCTCATTTGGGAATTATAAATGGGAACTTGGTGTGACTTTTGAAGCTCTGGTGTCATACATAATATTTTTCTCGTCAAGTATGCCTACACTAAATTATTTTGTTAACAATATCAAATAATGCCTGAGTTCTTCCTACCTCTTTCCCGTCTCTCGTTGTTTTCTTTCTTGGTGTTGATATTTATGTTCTCAGTTTGATGCAAAGTGTAATTCTAATTAAGAGAATGTGAAATCTCTTCTTAAAAATAAAAACTTATCTTGTGACCACATGAAGTCAACCACCCTGCGTACAAGAGGCATGAATCCCTTGAGGATTGACCCTTAGGCAAACAATGCTAAGCATAGTAATTTTGTTCTCTATAGACAACTTTTGGAAAGACTATTGATTCAACATGTTTTGACCAATTATAAACATGTCATTAAGCCTATTAATAAAATAAAATTATATGTTTTAAAATTTTTGGCCTCTTACTTTTGTTTTAATAATGATTATAGTGAGTTTTATATTATAATGGTTAATTAGCTAACCCTCCTACAAAATAGAATTGTTTTGTGTTTCCAAGGGATCTGTATACAAACACATTGTGTCTCTTTCCATTTATTGAACTATATTAGTCACGATTGAATGCATGACTATTAACAAAAATATCGACGCTTTTTTTCCTTTCCCCTTTTAGTTTGTGTTCTTAGTTTGGTGTTTTAAAACCCAAATTGCTTGCTATTTGTTAATATTTTGTAATGAAAATTGCCACGTGTTATATATGTTTGTTGTGTTTTAATTTACATAATTATGCATTGGACTTGTTATGTGTTATGGTTATCAATTTAATTGGAAATAAAATAAATGGTCCATATTACTAATTAGTTCATGTTTTGAAGAAAAGAAGAGGTCTAATGGAATGGATAATAAAGGGTCCCACTTATCATAGTCAAACTTTTAATTAAAAAAATTCTAAACTACCTTTAGAAGTATCTCCTCTTGATTCTATTCATCTTAATTAGATATGAAACTAATATGATATTTTAAAATTGAAAACTACTAATATGTTATGCAACCAGCTCACAAAATAGAAGAAAATAGATGAATGCCTTCAAAATCAGCCTCTTCGAGGGGACAACCTCCTTTACATTATGCAAATGAACAATTCTTGCATGATACAAATGACTAAACCTCCTTTCCATATATAAGAGTCTAAGGGGTCAAAATATAATCAGAGCTGACATAACAATAATAACATAAGGGCACAAAAATAACAATAGTGGGTTTCTATTTGGCACACTAATAATAATATGGGGACAATAGGGACACAATAACAATAAGGGATACAATGACAATAGTAATGGGGGAATCACTAGTATTATAGGGACCTAACATGCCCCTCTCCTTCAAAAAAGTGTTGTCCTCAACGCTTGAGTAGTTCTGGATGCTTCTGTATAAAATTCTCATCCTCCCATGTGGAATCTTCAACAAATAAGTTCTTCCACTTGATGAGATACTTTGAAATTGATCTATTTTTTAGTTGTCAAGTTCTTATTTCTATGACTGCTTAAGGTTCCAATATGATTTTTCCTTCCTCGTCAAGTTCTAGAAATATTGTTTGAACTAGGAGCTTGTCACCTATAACCTTCTTTAAACAAGAAACATGGAAAACTAAGTGCACTCGGGAAGCTGAAGGAATCTCCAATTTGTATGCCATAGTACCAATATTTTTGCAACACCTTGTGCAGACCATAATAATTTGGTGATAATTTATTATCCTTCATAACTTGCTTGAGGGACATTTGTTTATATGTTTGTAGCCATAGGAATACCCAGACACCTACATCAAAACTTATTTCGCTGCAATGTCAATTTGCCTGTTGTTTCATTCTATTATGCACCAACATGAGGTTATCCTTTAAGAGTTGGAGAACTTGTTGTTGATGCTCAATGTGATGTTCCATTGCTTGAACCTTAGACTTTTCTCTTAAATATGATGTGATGGATGGTGGATGATATCTATAAAGTGCCATAAATGGGGTCATTTTTGCTGCAATATGGAAGGAATTGTTATACCACCATTTAGCTAGAGGAAACCATTTGAGCCATTGTGTTTGTTTATGAGAAACAAAGCAACGAAGATATCCTTCCAAGCATTTGTTTACTATCTCAGTTTTCCCATCAGATTGAGGATAATAAGACGAGCTATGCTCTAATTGAGTACAGAGACAAGAAAATAGTTCTGCCCAAAAATTTCTAGTGAAAATGGGATCTTTGTCACTTACAATAATCTTTAGGTTTCCATGTAGCTTTTGAATTGTTTCCATAAATGCAGTCAAAACTTTACTGGCTTTAAATGGATGCGATAATGCACAAAAGTGTGCATACTTGGTAAGTCTAACAACTACCACCATGATGACACTCTTTCCTTCGGACTTGGGTAAACCTATGATAAAATCCTTTGAAACCTCCTCCCAATGTTGGATTGGAATGGATAAAGGTTGTAATAGACCTGGGGTCTTAATTTTTTCAACTTTATTTTGTTGGCAAACCAAACATTCGACCACAAACTTTTGAATGTCTAATTTAATGCCATCCCCAAAAAATTCCTTCTTAACCCTGTGGTAATTTTTTAAAAATCTTGAGTGCCCTCCTAAGGTAGAAGTGTGCAATTCCATAAGAATCTTTTATTTGAGTTGGGAATTATTACATACGTATAAGTGACCTTTGTACCATAACGAAGCATTTTTCCAGCTAAATGTATCAGATGTACTAGGATCTTGTTGTAACTTTTGAATGAGTGCCCACA
>APFE030236888.1:0-55879 GCA_000404065.3 Pinus taeda
CCAGCCATATTTAGCCACATCATTCCCCAATTCTTAATCCTGTCTTGCATTTTTTCAATTTGTTTTGTCCATATTTTTGCCTTCATACTCTCTTTTGATATTGGTAATCCCAAGTAAAAGAAGTGATTCCAATTTTCCTGTGCTGGGATTTCCATGTTTTCTGAGATCCTTTGCATGGTTCTTGGCGGAATGTTCCACCAAGAAATGCATCAATAATTTTTTTGAATCTTCTTGCTATTATTGTTGATGCTCCTCCTCGCAACAATGTATCATCCACAAACAAGGAATGGTTTATGGTTTTTATTCCTTTTGTTATTCTCAGCCCTGTGATAGTTCTTTCATTCCTCTGAGTTTCCAATGCTCTACTTAGTGTCTCTGCCATTATTATGTAGAGAAAAGGGGATAGTGGGCAGCCTTGCCTAAGACCTCTTGTGCTTTGGAAAAAATCATTGGGTCTTCCATTAATGAGGGGGGCGATCTAGGGAGTAGAGATGCATTCTTGTATAACTTCTGTTATTTCTTTTGAGAAGCCCAGTTTCTGGAGTACAACCATTAGATATGAGTGGTTGACTCTGTCAAAAGCATTTTCCATATCCAATTTGATTATCATATTTTTTTCTTCTTTGTGATTGTCCTGGCATTCCCAGGATCTTAGAAGTATGGTCTCATGATCCGCCCGCCCCTCATCATCCACTGAGGCTCACGGCGATGTTCCCTCATACGTTGGGAATGGAAAGGGAAATGGGAAGATTCGAATCCCCTGCAGACTTTGTGAAGGCAATCATCCCCTTCACCTTTGTCCACTCATGGATAAAGCCTCCATTGTTTTGGAAAGTCTCCCAACTCCCCCGCCCCAACTCCCTGTTGGATATCAACGTCTGTCTGCAGCTGTAGATCATTCGCCTCCCGACAACGAGATTGTTTCACATTCTCCTCTTGTCCATGCCCCTCTTCCCGAACCTGGCTGTGCCCAGCTTGTTCCAGGCCAACCATTGGTCGGAAAGAGTGTTGACCACTCTGTTTTGGAAGAGCTAAATTCCCATGTTCTTCTCGTCTCGTCGAATTATCCTGAGCTCGATGATGGTCCTCCCATCCCAGCCTCTCCGGAGAATTCTGATTCGGTCCCGTCTGAGTTAGGGGGCAACCATATGGTTCCTCCACCAAGTAGTTCGGTCATCTCCTTCGATTGGAGCTGTTTGACTACCCCTCCCCTTCCATCCCATCTGCCTTTCTGGGTCACCGCCTATGCCTCCCATAAGGCGCTACCTGGCACTGTGTTAGATGAGGGAGCATCGGTTAGTCTCATGCCCGTTACTACTTGGCGAGCTTGGGTTCCCCATCGCTTGTACCTGTTGCACCGAATCTCACCGCCTTCGACGGAGGAACGAGTCAACCATTAGGGATCCTTCCAAAGTTCCCTATCACTTTGGGCGGCAAGACTGTCTATATAGACGTCTCGGTTACCCAAGGCCCTTTAGACTTCAGTCTCCTCCTTGGTCGTGACTATGTGTATGCCATGGGAGCCCTTGTTTCTTCACTTTTCCGTGTGATTTGATTTCCACACGATGGAAGAATGGTGACGATGGACCAATTATCGTTCATTCGTCCACAGGCCCCTCCGGCACCATTGCCCTTCCCTCTTGGTTCCCAGCCACCAATTGTATCTGCCTTACCTCATATCAACTACGTGGCCACCTCTCCCATGCCTGTATCCAGCAATGTCGCTATCGTGCATAGTGTTCTGGGGGCATTGGGCCCCGACTTCTGAGACATTGACCTCCCATTGGGAGCGCCACTCTTGGAAGCCCCGATTTCCTGTTCATTATGATAAGGATCGAGCGGAGCATAGTTCCCTTTCCTATGTCAAGCTCCCTAAAAAATGAAACAAGGAGTCTTGAGGAGAGTTTTGCTAATGTATCAACCTCGTTAAAATAATGAGATGGCTTATATCCGAGCATAGTTGCTGATCTTGTGTCAAGCTCGTTAAAAAATGAAACAAGGGTTATGAGGACAGTTCTTTTACTGTGTCAACCTCCTTAAAAAATGAAACAACTCCCTTTCCAAATCGAGTCTTTGATTAAGATCTTGTAAAATACAAGTCGAGTCTTTCCAAGATCTCGAAAGTGAACCTTCATTCCATCCACTTTGTGGAATGCAATGAAGCTTGGGGGGCATGTACCTCGCTTTGTGTCATTATGTTGGGGGCATGCAAACTTATAAACAAGCATAGTTTTTCGTTTCAAGCTTGTGTAAACATGAAACCAAATCCAAACAGAGTTCTCTATGGGTCAAGCTTGTGTAAAAATGAACCCATACCCGAGTCACCTTTAAGCTCTTTTATGACTCGTAAAATATGAAGAGATTGCCGAGTATTTTTTTCCCTTTTGACTCGCTAAAGAGAATAAAAATGGAGGTCTTCTTTCAGCTCTTTTCTGACTCGTAAAATATGAAAAGATTGCCGAGTATTTCTCTCGACTCGTTAAACGTAAATGAGAGGCGGTCGTCTTTAAACCCTTTTCCGACCGTTTAAAAACGAAAAGATTGTCGGACCTTTGTCGTTTCCGGTTCGTTAACGGTCACGAAGCGATGTGATTTCAATCGCTTTTTTACTTTTTCAGATCGAAATCACTACTTATGAAAAGTACTCCTCGATCGTAATGATCGGGCGGTTCTTTCGGGCATCATTTTATACTTTTTCGGGCTCGAGAGACACAACTTTACGAAAAAGCACCCCCTGGAGTTTCCTTTTCAGCTGTCTTTTCAAACTCTCTAAACATGAAAAGATGCCGAGTTCTTCCTTTGTCAGACTCTTTAAAACTGAATGACATCGGGCTTCGTCGAAATGACGCTCTCCAAGCATATGCTATCCCCGTCAAGCTTGTCATCCAAAAATAATCGGGGTACTCGCCAGAAATGGTGGGGGAAATAAAGGAACCGTAATCGTCGTCATCGGCAGTATGTCACTCTTGAACATGGCACTGTTTGCATTCGTGTCTGGGTGGGGACATCTCATCTCACTTCACTTTTGCCTCCATGGGTTTGGGTTATCCTATTTGGCCACTCATCTGCTCATCGTCCTTCCATTACGACCTCTGATCATTTGAACCCCAAATACTGCCAAATCCGTCATTGTGCCCCGATATGTTCAAGAGAAGTTGAACTCTGCAAGTATAACCTCCCTCTGATATTTCACACAAAACAAATTGTCTCTACCCGTCTCGCGTCGATGATGTGGGAAACACTATGGCCCACCTTCGATAAAGATCACTTCCTGTCGACTTCAGCTCATTATCCAGGAGTGACCTAGAGACTCCCTTCAGGTACCTTGGGGCCTGCATGCCTTAATGGCAGGTTCTTCGTGTTCGACGCGAGGTTTTCATCATCAACCTCCGATCGAATGACTCCGCGGCTGTTCGACATCGGCTCATTCATTCACATACCGTGGATTGTACCTAGAGTACCTTGAGGACCATCGTCATCATTGGTGGCCCCTCTCACGTCTGTTAACAGCTCTCATCATTGGCTGGTAATCAGACGATGTTCAAGCATGTTCGAATTCGACACATATATTCACATGTTTGAACTTGTACTTTGTTTGGATTCGGATGGAGCGCAAGACCCTGGTTCTAGTTCATTATGGACCAGGTTGCGATTTTGTGGGACATCATTACATGACTCATTGATGGATGGCTGCGACCATACCTGAGTCCTCTTAAGGATGGCTGCGACCATACCTCTTATCATTATGGTCTCTTCAGCTGGGTGGCTGCGTCCACGCCACAGACCTTTCTATATGTCTTTTGGATGGCTGAGCCCATGCCTAGACTACATGTAATTGAAATATCAGTTGTATCCGCCTACAGGTTCTCCCCGGTGGTGCTCCAGTCCAGCAGTCTTGTAAAGCATTTCACCCCTCCCACTCTCTCGGGCTTCATGCTTTAGGGGGCAACTGTTACACAGTAAAATGTCACTACCATCATGTCAGTCTCCCTACTGTGCTATAAACCACATTCACCTAAACTCATGCTCCTCAAAATGGCTAAAAACCCTCTTTGCCAAAGTTAAATGAATCATCGCGTCTGTTAATAAAATAACTGCGCTGACAGGCGGAGGACAATGTAACCGCTGCACTGCCAGCGCGGAAGCACACATCTTTTCCGCACTGGTCCAATTTAACGGACAGCGCGCCCTCTGCTTGTACTATTGAGCGCTGACCAGACCTCTTCTGTAATAGATCTGCGATGCCAGCGCGCCAGCTCAGTGTCTCAACCGCGCTGATCCTGTTTGGGCGAATTTGTTCTAACAACCAACCTTCCAGATCCCTCCAGACTTGGTTGTTAGCATTGTTGAGGTCGCCATCCTTTCTCTGGCATGTCTGTTCGACTGACCATCCACTTATATTGGGGGAAAGCTCATCTTACCTATTCATGGAGACTCCTTCTCCTTTATAAGTCTCCTCCATTGCCCATGAGCAGCTAGTTTTGGAACATATAGACTTTGATTGAGGAATTCTTAGTGCATTAGTGCTACTCTTTGTAGGCATTTGGTGTGTTGTGTGAGGATTGCTTTGAGCTTTGAGGAAGGTCATGAGCTTGTTGCCTTGTATGTGAGAGAGAGACCTCTTTGACTTGGGAGATTTGCTTCAAAGGTGAATGCTTGGAAGACATGCTGGCTGGACCCTCTAGAGAAGGACTCAGCGTCAGGACTTCGGTTGTACCTTACTCTATTTTCTGATTAATAAAGATAGATGACTACTCTTATGGTTCCATTTCCATTTGTCCTATGAATGATTAATGTAAATTGTATCCTTCCTGACTGATACATAGTTGTTTTTAGTAGATTTTACGCTCTTGTTTGCTCTCTCTTTTCTTGTGTAGGTGTTCGTCCGCGAGGATAGCAGAGAATTGTGATTGGCTGGAGCGAAGGAGCGAGAGGATCATCTCTTCGACAAACATAGCGTTGGAATCCAAGTAGGTTTCTCTTACCCACTTGTTAATTACAACTAGGAACCTACGGTGTAGCATTGTTTGATTGTTGCTAGACCCCCTTTGGGCTAGTAGGGATCGCCTCTATCCGTAGAGGGGATTTACCTCTCCAACAGATGGTTATATTGTAGTGGTGATTGTTTTGTATTGATGGATCTAGTCTGAAAATTTATGAAACATGGTCCCTGGAAGAAAAGAGAAGGTTGTAGCCTTCTGTAGGTCAGCACCTACGTACTAGTAAACACATCAGCTAGTACAATAGCTAAGGGGGTTGTAGCTCCCTTCCAGGAAAAGCTGGAGAATGAGAGAAGGTTGTAGCCTTCTGCAGGTACTGCACCAATACAAAATTTGTAAAAATAAGTTTCTTATTAAAGAAAGATAGAGACTATTGCAGCAGGTGGTTTTTCACCCACATTGGGTTTCCACCTTATATCATGGTGTTCATGTGTGCTTCTTATGTGTGATGATCTATTCTGTTTACTATTTATATGGTTAATAATGTTCTAATGCACTCATTAAAGATCAACTAACTGAATCATAAGTTTATTGGATATACACTAGTTGCATTAAACACAATTTCGTATACACGTGGGTTGCCTTAACTAATGTAGCCAATACTGATTCACCCCCCACCCCACCTCTCAGTATTATTTCCAACAATTGGTATCAGAGCAGGTCCTTTGGTAGAAGCTTGATCGCTTGAAGGAGATCCGTAGAACAATGGGAAAGAAGCTAAAGAAGAAAGCGCCTCAAAAGAAGAAGACATCTCATAGGAAATATGACAGTGGGAGAATCGATTGGGGAATATGTGGAAGCAACACTTTAGATTCAAAATCACCTCAAAATGAAGATGAACAAGCAAAAGAACTATCAGGTATGAATTTGTTATCCTTTGGTGATACATTTCTCCATCCATTTGAAGATGATGAAAGTGATAGGGAAACAACTGAACTTTCTCTTATGGGTGACGAAGAAAGATATCAAATAGAGGAAAAATTTAAAAGGCTTACAGACAAAATTAGAGATCAACAAGATCTATTGGACAAAAGGGAATGTGCCTCCAAAGAAGAAGCTACCAAACTAAAAGCTCAACTAGAGGAAGGAAACAAGGTAAGGAAGCAATTCAAGGAAAAGGAAGATCAATGTCAGAAGCTACAGGATGAAGTGACATCATTAAGAAATGAAGTAAATGAAAGAAGCACAACAATCAATAAACTCAAAAATAGATCCAGTTACTATGAAAGTCTTGAGGTTAAGATCCTCTCGCTAAAAGAAGATCTTGAAGAATCAAATAAGCAAAATAAAGAACTACTCCAAGCTCTTGAAAAACAAGAGAACAAAGTTCTTGAATTAAGACATCAGTTGGAAGAAGGAAGAAAAGCTGAAGGAATCATGAAGAAGCAGTATCTTGAAAAGGAAGAGCAACATCAGGTTGAGGTAAATATTCTAAAAGATAAATTAGAAGAAAAGGATAAGCTCTTATGATTTCAAGATAGTACTAAGATCTTGGATGATAATATTAGTAGTCAAAGGTCTCCTGCTATCAAAAAAGGTCTTGGTTTTCATGAATCTGTTGAAGGGGAATCTAGTTCACAAAGCAAGACAAGGAGCTCTAATGCAAATCTCAAATGCTCAACAAGGAGATGAGAGGTCAATCCCATCAACAACCAAGGAAAGAAATTCTTCAAAGAAAATATTTTACTCCTAACTATGGAAGTGATAGTCAGTTATTTCCTCAAATGAATAATGTTGAATGTTATGAATGTCATAATATTGGACATGTTGCAGCCAGATGCAGAAGTAGAATGGTTCATGACCATCACAGAGAAAGATCATCACATTCCAGGTACTTTAAGGGATATTTTTTTTCTTGCAATATGTTTGGTCACAAAGCCATTGACTGCTATAGAAGGAATATGAAACATATGAGATGTTATGCATGTAACAAGTTTTGACATATAGAAAAGGAATGCAGGAACAAAGTACGGGAACCATACGAAAAGGAGAAAACATCATCACACTTGAAGATATGGTTGAAGAAGGAAGTACAGACAGAAAAATGTGGCATGGCACAGTGTACAAACATAACAGACTCAGGGGGAGTTGAAAGTGTGAAACTTCCATGTTCTAACTCTCATACGCAAGTTTCATGAAGATAAGTCATGTATATATGCGAGTTCAAAGCTGCACAGTCGTGTATATGTGGTTTGAGAAAAATGCAATAGGACGGACTCAGAAAAATTGATTTGATGTGATTCAAACAATCATCAGTTATCCTTTTTGTCATGATGATAGATGACTAGAGTCTGTGGATGTTATTTAGAAGTTTTCTTTTATCTTCACAATTTGTTGATAACTTTATGCATATCTGATTGATGATGATGCCTTTATACTTCTTACTAATATATGCAATGATCAGATATGACAGTGAATAGGTGGAACAGGTTCAAGGGGAGAACATGCTATGCTTCTAATAAAGCATTGTTGGCATCATGTTTAGAAGTCTTTGGTACCTAATCAATGATGAGGATGTTTATCTTGCTATGTTACGATTATGAGTTGCCCATCTCATATGATAATTGGGGGTCACATAGTTGGTTTTTAGATCAGATTCATGGACGGTTGTGGATGATTCTTTGATGATGCATATAGTCATATATATTTCTTACATGATGATCTTCATAAGGACACGGAGAAGTACAAATCTTGAGTACACAACTTCATTATTTAAATGATGAGCCACTCATTTCTTTCATGTTGCTGTCATCATGCCTTCTAAAGATCATATGGTATAGTTATGATGCAGGATTCCTATGGTTCTTGGTTCTCACATGGTTGAGGATTGTTGCTGTTGACGATATCAAGAAGTCTTGACAAATGACCATGAGCTCATGGTTTGCTAGATACATAGTGCTATATACAGTATGCTAGATACATGGATGATCACTCAAAGTTTCATTGTTGGTTGGCCAAGATAATGGTGTTATTGCATGTCACATAAAGACATAGTTATTTGAAGATATGATGATGATGAGTTTTTACCTATATGATGATAGGTTGATACTCACATATGTTTATTGATGCTTATTAGATGTGGGATGTTCCCTAGTAATGATGCATGGATGATATATTGACTATGATGTTTTTCACATATGATATAAGGTGAATGATTTTGTATGACACATGCAGAGTTGATTCATGGAAGGTTACGATAATACTCAAGATCAAAAGGATAAGTTGATATATAAATTTAGACATACCTTGTCACAGGTTGGTGATATCTACACTAATGGACATATACAAGTTTCTGGTCTGGATGCTGTTGACAAATGCTTATGGAGCAGATCATACATTGTATATGATAGTTGCTGACGACTATCATGGTCTTGTTTAGAAACATTTTAAATGTCATATATACCATTTGATGTAAAGACATATAAAGTCCCATGATTTGTCTTTGTCTTTTGATGAGCCCCTAATGTAATTTATAATCCCACTATGCACGGGAAGGATGATGTAATAATGTCTATTTCAGTCATGTATAAACATTTGGTATATCCCCACTTGGTTGAGTGGATGAGTCAATCTTGGTATATCCCCACTTGGTTGGGATATGGATGTATGTATGATTCTTTGGTGATAGGAAGGTCATTTATGATGTATAGAGTCATGTTCTTCTCATCGAACATCTTTTTGCTGACCTTGCTTACAAATCAGGGGGAGCATGAACAACTCACTTCAGCATATCAGAGAATTAAACATGTACTCAGGGGGAGCATAACCCTTTGCCATTGATGACAAAGGGGGAGAGTGAATTGGGGTTGCCATCAAGTCCAAAGGGGGAGATTGTTGGCATTATGACACAGGTGTTGTCCTTGATGGCAACTCACTCAGATGACACATCACAGTTCAGACTCACAGAATGAAGAAAGAAAGGTATACGCAGGTTCACTATATACCAACTCGCATATATATGCACATTCACTATATACCAAGTAGTGTATACATGCAGGTTCACTATTTACAAAGGCACGTAGAAGGAAAGGCACGTACATGTTGGAAAACTAAGTTATGGTCCGTGGTATTTGGTCCATGGTATTTTCGTATTTGGTCCAAGGTATTGACCCCAGGTATTGGGTCCGAGGTATTGGTCCTACATGGTTTTGGACCATGGTATTGAGAGAGGCCTAAACCTCTATAAGGAGAATAAGATAATTAGGCCAAGTGGCAAGTATTCAAGGAATGAATATATGATGAAGTGTGAGATCTAGTATGATTGTTATGGGTTTGTGATGCTTTGCTTGATCTGAACCAAGGGTGCACCTATGCGGTTGATGAAGGTTGATGCATTGGGATCATGAAGACTAAGATGCATTATCATTATATGGTATGATCATGAATAGATATGAATATTGACGCATGTCTTATCCTTTATATCTTATGTTCTGGGTATATCTAAAGTTGAAAATTGCAGCAAAGGTATAAGTAATTATTTTCAGATCTGTACGTGGGTTCCCTTTGGTGTAAGAGCATACACACACTGGTTCGACACAGTCAAGTAGCGTATACTTTATGAGATTTGATATTTGAGGTTGATGTTGGTTCTAGTGGTTGTCACAGAGTTCTGTGCTCTGCTCTGTGTTCTTGTGACTGTGTTTTGATGATAGGGTTTCAGTGAATCAGTTGTAGGGTGATTCAGAGTTGATGGTTATATTTCAGTGGTGATTGTTTTGTATTGATGGATCTAGTCTGAAAATTTATGAAATGTGGTCCCTGGAAGAAAAGAGAAGGTTGTAGCCTTCTGTAGGTTAGCACCTATGTACTAGTAAACACATCAGCTAGTAGAAGAGCTAAGGGGGTTGTAGCTCCCTTCCAGGAAAAGCTAGAGAACGAGAGAAGGTTGTAGCCTTCTGCAGGTAGAAGCCTACGTACTGGTATAAGGCTGCACTAGTACAAAGTTTGTAAAAAGAAGTTTCTTATTAAATAAAGATAGAGACGATTGCAGCAGGTGGTTTTTCACCCACATTGGGTTTCTGCCTTATATCATGGTGTTCATGTGTGCTTCTTATGTGTGATGATCTGTTCTGTTTACTGTTTATATGGTTAATAATGTTCTGATGCACTCATTAAAGATCAACTAATTGAATCATAAGTTTACTAGATATACACTAGTTACATTAAACACAGTTGTGTATACACGCAGGTTGCCTTAACTGAAGTAGCATATATGAATCTGATAATGGAAATGAAAAGATTATTGATTTGCTAATACTGATTCACCCCCCCTCTCCGTATTATTTCCAACACCATCCTCATCCTCCTTCCCTTTGTCACTAGAAACATGTGCTACAAATAATAAACATCCTTTCTTGCGGATGCGCTTAGCTTGCATGGTTGTAACCATCCTCACTGATGTAGGCTTATTCTTTCCCTACAAGACTCTCTTTTCTCCATTCTCATCTAGGTACTCAATGGCCTTATCATAGAAATATACCTTGGTCCTGTGTATAAACAACCAAACCATGGCCAAAATCATTTTATATGCACCCAATGGAAGCAAATTCAGGTTTTTTTATTGTAGGCATGCCATTAAGCTCAAATGCAAAATACTTCACCCAATGATGAACTCTTCTCTTAGTCCCTGTATCCAAATGCACCAACCAATATTTCGCATGATTTCTTAAGGAGGAAGGATGATTTGAGTTGGCAAGCAAAGATCTTTGAAAAGGACACTTGAGATCCCTGTCCAAGGAGAGGTAAAGGACGACAAACCTATGGAGTAGGTCCAAGCCATAAATCTGGCTAAGAAGGTGGTCATAAGGCATATACGATTGTAGATTTCAATTCAGAGCAATCTCAAACCGTCACATAGGAAAAGGAAGGTTTCTTAAGGTGAGACGTGGGATGCTACATTGTTAATTAGGTAGCCAATGTTAGAGGAACAACGAAATAAATATTATGTTGATCATGTCTTGAGGAAGAAAGAATGAATACAAGTGTTTGTATGACCATGGAGGAGAGTTGTCTATTGGAGATTTAATCCTAAGTCTTTATGATGAAAATTTACTAGCCTTATATAAGGGGACATTGATTGTATTATTATGCCCTAGGAAATTCAAGTTATGACTGCATATAAGGGAAATCTTTGATTCCTAGAACTAATTGATGTGATTGCCCTATGTGACTAACTCATAGCACTACAACAAAATAGGCAATTTGCGACAGATTTAGCACCAGATTTTAGTGCATTTTTTCCTCAATTGGGATGAGCAGCTGGCACTAAACCTAGCTCTATTGTACAATTTTTAAAGCGTTCTTTTTTGCACCAAATTTCACATCTTTTTTTATGCCAATTTTTTCATCATATTTTGCACCAATATTTGCATTTGGTTTTAAAACAGGTTTTGCTTCTAGTTTTGTGCCATTTTTTGCATCTATTTTGCATCTTTTTCTGCTTCCTATTTTGTGCCAGTCTTTCCTTCTAGTTTTGTGTCGTAATTTTCATCGAGTTTTACACCATATTTTGCATCTGATTTAGTGCCTTTTTTTGCATCCATTTTGTGCCAGTTTTTGCATCTAGTCTTATGCCATTTTTTGCTTCTAATTTTGTACTTATTGGATGCTTCATCATGTATAAATGTGTATTGTAATATTGAAAGGAACATAATTAAAAATCAAGCTAGTAGTCTTGGTTTTGGTATCCAGGGGAAATATCTATGTATATGTGTTTTATGTGTTATGCTCTCGCATTATTTATTTTCTGTGTTTTAGAATTCGTATGCAGGTAATTTCTGTATGGGGTTAAAACCTACAAAACCCTCTTAATTTATCTCGGAAAACTGGGGCATACTAATTAAGAGAAAGTTTTTCTAAGGCTCAAGATTCTTAGTAGTTCAAGATGTAGAGTATAGAATAAGAAAAAGAGAAGTAATTCTTGTGAGTCCTCACATGCAAGTCTTGTTGGAGTTTTTAGTGTAGCTAGGAAGCACTCCTACCTAGCTCCAAAGCTTGGTCCTACACATAAGAGAGATAACAAAGAAACCTTCACAACATAATATCTTGATAATCAAAACTATTCGAAACATATAAATATTACTAATTAAATAAATATAAACCAGAATCACGTACATTCATTAGTTAAACATAATAAGTAAAGAATGAATAACAACATATGGAAAGAATAACAACCGATCTATATTAATAAAGGAGTTGGAGGAAAGTTACAACCATCAGTTGCAGTTGCAACACTACCTCCCCAAAATCCTACCTCCAAAACTCTCCCTCTCAAGATAGAGCTCAACAGCCTAACAATACAAGAATTCCCATCATTTTCTCAATGGCCAAGCCTCCAATATATAGGAAAGTAAAGGCTATGAAGATTTCCCAAATTCCTCACTAGTTCAATTTTGGTAAAAGTTTTTGGGTGAATAATGTTTCCTCATATAAAAATGGCCTTTTCCACTTTTTAGATGCTTTTTTGCTTAGGAAAAAGCTTCCCCATGCTTTATGGCTCTTTCCCACTTTTGTATGCTTTTATTTTTTAGGAAAAAGCTAAAGATGAGGATAAAGAGATCACATTCCACCATATGAGTTTCCGAAAGTGAACAAGAGTGTCACATTCTAGTTAACTCGAGCTTTTTTCCTCATGACTGAGTGATAATTTTGGTAACAAAAGTTAGATGAAGGGACAACTTGTTATAGACTAGGATAACATGGTCCTCATGGTACATAACTTGTATTATAGTCTTATATAGTCTAGGAGAAAAGGATATTTCAACCAACAACATAGTATTCTCCTCCATGATGATGAGGAGGTATTTTCATGTATAACACATTTAAGAAAATATCACAATTCAAATTGATAACTTAATATTTGTAAACAAATTTAAGGGTAATTGACAACATTCATAAAAAAGATAGCTGTGTCCTCATATATAACAATTCTCCATCAAAAAATCATTGACAATTTTTAATACACATATATGACTACTAAATCAACACTTATCATAGATATCATTATTCCAAGATAAATTCACAACATCATATCCAAAAATAGTAATATTATCATACATAATGATTCTCCATCAAAAAGCATTAACAGTTTTCAACACATATATAAAGTAGCAAGATAATAATAATAATATCCTCATCATATTTATTCAAATCGCTAAGATTCAAATGTGTGATTATCATATCAAAATATTTCGTGAACACCATTATTCTAAGGTAAATTACAACATCCATCAAAAGATTGTAATATCATCATACATAATAATTCTCCATCCAAATAATGTTGATAATTTTCAATATATACATAAAAATAACAAGATAAAAATGATAATATCGTCATCATATTTAATCAAATCAAATAAAAGTCAATGTATGATTACCAAATAAAAATGTTTCATAGATATCATTATTCTAAGGTAAATTCACAACATCCATAAAAAATAGGATCTCATCATACACAATAATTCTTCATAAAAAATGTAAACAATTTTCAACATATTCACAAGGTAACAAAGATAGTACTGATAGTATGATCATCATTATTCAAATCAACTAAAATTCAAATGTATAATTACTATTTTAAGACATCCCAACTAAATATAAAAAATAATGCATGGCTAGCTAGCACCATGAAATTCATAGTCAAGATCACCCTCGTGATAATTGTTTAGTCAATTTAGTGTCCTAAATTTCTTGCATGAATCATCAACCGAGGTTTGTAGACTGATGAAGTGTGATGCAATATATGTGCTTAGTTAACTTTTTATTACTTCGTTGTTTTATATTTTATGTTTGTTTTGGGGGGTTTCTGTTCTTTGATGTCTAATAATATACAATCTATGAGATATTTACATGGATCTAATGAGTTTTTAAAGAAAGGATAGGTTCCTATGTTAGCCTAAACTCCTAAAATGGACTAAGAATCATTTTTAACCAGTTAGGACCTAATAAGAGAAACATAGCATCTAACTTATCTACCATTTAGTCTTAATCTACCATTTAGTCCTAATCTACCATTTAGTCCTAATCTGATGTAGAAGGTAATCCAATAATTGCATTCATTAGCCATTCAACCATTCGATTTTGGAACATGATAGAATCAATCTCCTTGAAATGATATTTTGGAATTTCAAGTGATGCAACTAAGTAATGACCTGAAAACAGGAAATAGAAGATGACAGTTTGTGAAACTAACAATGTGCTCAGTAAGTTCAATCACTGCATGCATTAGATATTCAACCAATTAAGTTAGAATTGTCATTATTTCGAAATGGTTATGAGAAAATCTATTAATACAATTAATTGATAGTTCTATGCTAAAATGACTAATCAAAAACAGTGAGAAGCTAAGCAACTATGTATTCTCATTTCTCCATTTTTCATTCAATCATTTCTCATACAATATCTCAAAAGAATAAGACTTGCACAGTTGTGATTTTTATCCTCACTCTTTTGGTTAAAAATTGAAATGAAACAAAACTAAAGAAAATGGACTTGTAGAAAAAACTTAGTAGAAATTAAAATGAAAACAACAAGTGAAAAACCTCCTTCAATGCAGGGGCCCTCTGCAACTGATGTGGTTGGATAGCAGCTAAAACATAGTTTGTCTTATCAACAAAACAAAGTCTGAACAGAGTTTTTAACAAAAAGACTATAATCCTTTCTTAGCTTCTAACTACTTCTCAATCTCATCTAACTAATATTTATAAAAAAACAACATAATTATCTAAGAGAAAATCTTGTTACAGGTGGATTGATCCCAATCTATCATGACTATTTATGGAAAGACATGCTATAAACGGATTATTTCGAATTTTAATGAGACTGTTAAAGTTCTTGAACAACTATAGGTGGCCTAATATGTATGAACTCCTCAACTCCTTATCAACTACAAGTGTCTTACTCTGTATTAAATCTTCAATAGAACTGTTAGACTCCTGCTCAACTACGAAGTATTAAGAGTCCTACTACTACTAGATAATGTATTTGTCTCCATCTTTGACCAAGACGTTCGGCATGCTTTTCTGTTGATTTGGATCGAGTGAGTAAGATATAATCCATGTAGAGATGATTCTGGAGATGCCCATGTGGCCTAGTTCTTCATTTGACACCTGTAACCTGCCAAACCATTAGAGTAGCTACAGAACCCACAATTAGTTTCAGAATAGGTTCCGTTCTGTAGCTAATTTGCAAAATCTATTAAAATATCAATAACATGAAAATATAATATGGTGATCATTTTAATGCTTTCCTAAGACAAAATCTAGCATTCATCATTGATTGGATTTGTAGTCTTGTGAGAAATCAAGAGAAAAAGGTGAGAACAAATGTTAAGGGGAAGGCAATTTTGATGTTCAACATACCCCCACTACAAAATCATTACATGTCCTCATGCAATTTGCCAAAAAATGTGAATTCTTCTTCTCTAATGCATTTTCTTAGACACTTCTGCTAGTACATCCAATTTTCTTCTTTTTCTCTTCCTTGAAGTGACTTTCATTTTGGGTTTCCACATAAGAAGCCTTTTTTTGAGGTTGATGACTATTCTATTTGGGTTTCCTCTTCAACTTCCTATTTTTTTTTATACCATAGTCCTAAATGAAGAATGGTATTATCATGAATAGCCTTGTCCAATTTACTTTGTTCCCTCAAGGTTTCATTCTCCTTCTTGATATGTCTCTTCAATATCTCTAATTCATAAATTTATTGTTTGAGAGAGTCAATTAGAGGTTCATTTGGATTGAAAAAGGTTTTGGATTCACTGAGTCACTTTTCTTCTCCATTGATTCTATATAATCGTATATTTGTTGCTGTAATGGGTCTATGCCTGAAGATTTTCTACTTGGGCTACCTTCAAAATGATGGTCAGGAGAATTTTGAGGATTGTGTGTAGATGAGATGTTGATACGAGAAGTTTATGGGGTTTCCTCTTCTAGTTTTATGAACTTTGTCCCTTTTGACGGTGTTTTCCTTTCCAACACTCAGAGTCTAGAGCTTCTTCTAAGTTGTAGATGAATTATATTCTCTTTCTCTGTGACCTTTTTCTCTTTTCTTATCTTTCCTCTTACTATGATTTATTTCCTAATTTCTGTTAGTTCTCAGATATTAATTTTTCATCATCTTTTCTATGATGAAGACTCAGGTTTGTCTTCAATGACTATACCAATCTTCTTTCATATGCTTTTTCCAGCATTATCTTCTTCGGGTGACTTTAGTGCTTCTTGAAAATGATTTCTAATAAGGAAATCCTTCCAGGTATCTCCTATGCCTTTTAAATGAAACTCAATCAGTATCTTTACCAACCCATGATGGTATGTGGTTGTGTCTATGAATTCTATTTTCTTTTGCACATTTGAAGCCATCCTTCATAAACTATCTAGTAGGAAGAAAGGAAGATTGATTTCTCCACTCTCTAGAAAATTCAGCAATAAACATATATGGTAGACATACATGAACCCGAATCCCCCCCTTACAGGTGATAAATTTCTGTAATATCAAAATCATGTTTCTCCATTTACTTTTAAGAGATGAAATGGGAAATCCTTTTCTAAAAATAGAGACTTCCATACCTAGGTTCCTGAGGATTACTTTCCATGACTCACTGTGGAATTCCTTGTTTTTGAACCATCTTTCACCATGTCTTGGAAGTTTTGTAGCCTGTGTTATGAAGGATTTTGTTATTGCAAACTTAATATCTCAAATTTCTACCTTTGTACCATCAAAATATCTAGCAAAATATTTTGTGATCTTTTTATGAAAACCATCAAATATTTCGATGAATTTGAGCCATCCAGCCTTCTACAACATTTCCTTGAGTTGTGGGTATCCTTCCATATATTTTGCTCCTACTAGTTTTGACCTGACAATGAGTCCCATGTCCTCTATTTTGCAAGATTCCTTAACCTTTAGAATTAACCTCCTGGTTTATGAAATGGATTGACTCCAAGTATGGTGAAAATAACTGTGGGCTTGCGTGAAATAAGTAGATGGTAAGGGTTTTGGAGAGACGTGGACAAATATTTCACGTCATAGTATGACAATTAAAAATAATGAGGAAGTTAATTATGGACCATTATGGGATGGAAGACAGATAGTATGATGGATATGTAGTACGATGGAGATGGGAATCAAATCAATGATGATTTTTCATGGAGACATATGAATGCGCATATTATACATATTCTATGTTATAACCTTGCTATTTTAAAATAATTTTTTGCACTTTTACCTCTTGGAAATTAACCTTCTTGTTTGTTGTTTTGCTTTGATGTTGATTTGCAGATCCCCTCCTAAACATGTCAGTCTTAAAAAAAAAAGATTCTTCAATTCCTTGCAATCAACATTTATTTGGAACAGGGCTGTGGAATGGAGTTATGGCTGCAAAATCAAACTCGATGTGGAATGGAGTTACGTCTACAAAATCAAACTGGATGCGGAATGGAGTTAGCTATATAACATGACAAAGATGAAATATGGCTATGGAACATGGATGTGAAATAAAATGAAAATGATGTGTAATGAAAGGAAAATGGAATATAACAGTAAAATGGAATGAAAGTGAAGTGAGATGAAACAAAGTGAAATGAATTTGCAGATTAGGCACTACAAATTAATGTAGCTTTATGTCACTACTTATTACAGAAAGAGAAATAGGAAATATAGGATGTCAGATATCTATGATTTTCACCCTATATTTCCTGTAAAGTAAGCCAATGAACAATTGGTTTTCAAACTTATACATTTTATTTATATTTTTTTTATGTTATATATGTATATATATATATATATATATATATATATATATATATATATATATAATATATATATATATATATATATATATATATATACTATATATATATATATGAAAACCAAGTAAGTCGAGAAGAAGAATTCATTTTCACCAACTTCATCTCAGTGTTATCTTGAGAAATTATGATAAAATCCTCCCTTGAAATTGGCTTATGATATATCTTAAACCGATGACCATTTATGTCAAGAAGAGGTACCTTTTTCTCATCTATTGTCCTAATTCTCACTGCCCCATTCTTAAAGATTTCTTCAATCTCATATGGCCCAAGCCAATGAATCTGAAACTTCCCTTGGAAATCTTTGAATTTTGAATCGAACAAAAGTGCTCAATCTCTTGCTTGAAACTTCTTCTCCTTGATATAATTATCATGCCATTTAGCCCTTTATTGTTGGACTAAACTGGTTCTTTGAACTACATCTTGCCTAATTTCATCAAGCTCATTGAGTCGCTAAAATCTATGTTTCTGTGCTTCTGATAAATCAAGTCCCAATTGGACTGCCATCTTGAAGGTTCTGATTTCAAACTCTATAGGGAACAAGACTTGCTTCCCGTAAACAAGATCATAGGGAGTATGTCCTGTTGTGTTCCTCCATGTTGTTTTGTAGGCCCATAAGGCTTCAGGAAGCCTTTATTCACATTCTCTTTTGTGTAGATGTACAATCTTAGTGATAATTCCTTCTATCACTTTATTGGTAGATTCAACTTTACTGTTTTCTTGTGGATGGTAAGGAGTATACTTCCTATGCTTTATCTTATATTCTTCCACAAGTCTTTCCACCATTTTAGATGTAAATTGAGATCCTTGATCTATCACTATTTCTCTTGGAATACCAAAACTAGTGAAGATGCCCTAAAAAAGAAAATTAACTACAGATTTATCATTAGCAAAAGGTAATGCTTTAGCTTCTACCTATTTAGTGACATAATCAATGCATACCAAAATATACTTCTTTTGTTTAGATTGAGGACTAATTGGTCCAACAAAATCCAAGGCCAATTTTTCAAAAGGTTCAATGAGTACCTGAGTTTGTAGTGGCATTTCCTTTGAGGGAGCAGGTTTCCCCATCCTTTGACAGATGTCACACCTTTTGACATAATCTTTGGAATCTCTGAAGATACGGGGCCAATAATATCCTGAATGAAGGATTTTGTAGGTTGTCCTTTTGTTAGCAAAGTTTCCACCACAAAGTTCATCATGGCATTCCTTAAGAATTTGAGGCATTTCATCTTCTCGAACACATCTCCTTATCATGATATATGGACCTGTTTTATACATTTCATTAGTAATCCATGAGTAATTTGCACTTGTTTGAATGATTTTTCTTTTCTCCTTAGGAAACAGATGTGAAGGTAATTTTCCTGTGACTAAGTAGTTAGCAATATTTGCAAACCAAGAAGTTTGAGTAGTTACTGCAAAAATATATTCATCAGGAAATTTATCTTCAACTAAAGTGTTATCTTTGATATTTTGAATTCTAGACAAGAAATTAACAACGCTATTTTGTTTTGTAGATCTATCTAACACAGTAATGTTGAACTCTTGCAGGAGTAATAACCATATTGTAACTCTGCCATTAGTAATCGATTTATTCATTAAGTATCTAATTGCAAAGTGATATGTATGAACAAAGGTTTCATAGCTTGTTATATAATGGTTGAACTTGTTGATAGCATGACCAACAACTAAGAATTCCTTTTCAGTTACAATGTAATTTAACTCAGTGGGAGTCAAATTCTTTCTTATGTAGTAGATGGCATAAGGGATCAAATATTTTTGTCCTAATACGGCCCGAGAGTTGTATCTGAAACATGTGTTGAAATATGAAAAGGTAGTTTCCAATTTGGACATCTTAAGATGGGTGCCTCAGAAATTTTTGCTTTCAAGGTCTCAAATGTCAATTGGCAATCAGGATTCCATTTGAATTCACAATCCTTGATGAGCAATTTGAAGAGTGGTGATGGCAGTTTAGTGAGATTTTCTATAAACCTTCTATAATATCTGTGAATCCTAGAAAAATTCTAACATCCTTTTAATAACCTAGAATTGATAATTTAGAGATGACTTCTACTTTAGATTTATCGACCTTAATTCCATCTCTTGAAATGTGATGTCCTATAACAATCCCTTTTGTAAACATCATAAAACATTTTTCATGGCTTAGTGAAAGGTTTTCTTGCTCATATATATACCTCTACACAATCATGTATCAGATCAGAAAAAATTCCTAGTATTTCTCTTTGAAATTTTGCAGGTGGATTGCATAATCCCAAAGTGAGTACTTGGTAGGCATAAGTTCCCCATGGGTAGGTGAATGTGGTTTTATCTTGATCTTTAGGTGCTACTTGTAACTGATTGTAACCACTAAAACCATCCAAGAATGAGAAGTACTTTTTACCTGCTAATGTATCTAACACTTGATCTATAAAGGGCAAAGGAAAATGGTCTTTCGGGGTAGCTTCATTCAATTCTCAATAATCAATACATACCCTCCATTTACCATTATTTTTAGGCATAATCACTAGAGGAGAAGCCCACTGACTATCTGAAATTGGGTAGATAAAATTTACATTCAGCAATTTTTGCAACTCTTCTTTCACAATTTCCCTAAGATTTGGATTCATCCTTCTTTGAGGTTTTCTGATAGGTTTACAATTTTCCTCAATGTAGATGTAATGTATACAAGTCTTAGGACTAATTCCTTTCATGCCAGCATATTCCCATGCATATGCAGAAGAATGTTGTTGTAAAGTTTTGATTAGCTTTTCTTGTTGTAATTTTTCCAAGTTACTGTTGATGTTCAATGTTTTCCCTGGAAAGATTTCAACTGTAGAGCTACCACATTCTTCCATAGAATAAAGAGACATTGACTAGATGAAAAATATTCAATATTAGATCTTTATTGAAACTGATCGTGTTCATATTCTGGAGATGATTCAAAATTTTCCATTGTATTCAAGATTTGACTATCTTCACAAATGGTTGAAATAGTAAAGAGAGGTTGAATATCATTTTGATCATCAATCCATTCTTTGTCATCTACCTCTGTGATTTTTGTTGTTGGAGGATATAAAGTGAATTTATTAGTTGTGGCTAGCCAAGTTCTTCCTAATATAAGTGGATGTCCTCCTAGATTTCTCTTTGGGGTTAGGATCATGAAATCAATAGTGTACTTCCAAGAGTCTAAGGACACTAAAATATCTTCTAAAACACCATCTAGTTTGATTACAGATCTATCTGCTAATTGCAGTAATGTAGGTGTATAAAGAAGATTGGGAAGTTTGAGCTATTCCATGGTTTGTTTGCTCATAATGTTTATTGTTGCTCCTAAGTCAATCAATGTATTTGGGATTTCCACTCCATTGATATGTGTTTTTACAACTGGATTTCCTATATCTACATATTTTTGTATAGCAATTTTTCCCATCATTATGTCTACTATTTTTCCTGCTATGTGAATTCTTTTTTCTCCTTTTGTTTTTCTTCATGGTTTCTTCATGCTCAACTCTTTTATCGTATTAGATAGAATTGGAATAACCTTAATGGATTGTAACAAAGGGATTTTGATACAAAAAATTTTAAATTCATCCAGAAAGTCATAATTAGGCAATATAATATGCTTTTCTACCCCTCTATCAACTTGTAATATTTTTAGAAAAGAAGGTGTAGAAGTAGATACTGGTTGTTCCTCTATGAGAGGAATTGATTTTATTGGTTCTTTCTGTTTTTTATTTTCAGTGTTTTGGTTTTGGGGAGATGTTCCTTAAAAACTTTTATTTTGTTGTACTAAATCTTCTTTAGAATTGTCTTGTTCTTGAATAACCATAGAAGGTTTTTTCTTTTCTAATATCCTACCAGATCTCAATTGGACATCATTGAGATCTAATGGAGTGATCATATAAGTTGGAAATTTTTGTCCTTCTACCATGTAGGTATTCTGAGGATTTTTATTGTTAGGTTTAGGTAATGATTGGGCAGGTAACTGATTTGGTCTTTGTGGAAATCGCAGTGACAGTTGAGGGTTTTGGTTTTGAAGTTGGGGTTGTTGATTTTCTTGAGGAATTTGTTGGGGAGGATAGTTTGGATATGATGGAGAATATTGATAATATGGATAAAACCTTACATAAGGATTCTGCATTCCATGAGCCCAAGGTTGAGTTTGAGATTGAGATTGAGGTGAAGGTTGTTGCCAAGAATTCCAATTTGGAGGGTGTTGCATATACATTTGGTTGTTAAAACCATGATTTTGTTGCCCTTGACACTGACTTCTAGAGACAAAGCAAAGAGACTATATTGGATTTGAAATTGATTTTTTCTTGAAAAAAAGCCTTAAGACCAGGGATTGAAGGAAAAATTTTGGTCTTATGGTTTTATGAACAAATCACACAAGTCTCTAAAAATTTTGCATCTAAATCGAATTCTCTTAAAGCATGCTTCTTTCTGCATTTGGGATAGAAAAGAGCCAGAGCATTAATTTTAGTTTTTGGCTTGTTTGGTAACTTAAGGGTGGCTCTCTATTCATTAGGGCTCCCTAGAATATCTATTTTAAATTCATCAAGTATGTTTCCAATTTCTGCGCTACTCACTGATCTAGTTGCAGATTTATTCACCCTAGCAAGAGAAGGATCTCTTGGAACTTTCCTAGTTATGGATTTTCCTCTTGAGAGATCAACACATAATTCTCCTATGTCACTTAATGGGAGATGAGACACATCTCCCTTCCCCATCATGTTAAGGATATCCCTTCACTCATCTCTAATGGATTTTAATAGAAGATCTTTTAAATTATCTTGATCTAGGTTATCCATTTTTCATATTTTTAAGTTATATTTGAATCTCTCAATTGAATCCTCTAAATTTTCATCCTCTCTTTGCATCATTTTGAACACTTAATCCTTGTGATTCATAAGCATGTAATAATCCAAATATCTATCCAAAGACACTTTCTTCGTGTCATTCCATGTTCTAATGGACTGAGTGACAAACCCCATGAACCACTTTAAAGCAGCTTCTTTCAATGTTGAAGGGAACAATTTGAGTTTTTTAGAGTCTTGTAAATAATCATAAGTTCTGTACAAGACTTCAAATTCAAATAATAAGGTTTCAGGGTCTTCACTTTTTAATCCATGAAATTTTGGGAGGACAAAAGGTGAGATATTTTTCATTGTGGCATCTATTTCGTCATCAACTATAGGGAATGCAAAAGAATTATCAACTTCCCTATTTCCTCTACCTTCTCCATTGTTTCCTCTAACTTCTCCATTTTTTCCTCTACCTCCTCCTCCTCCAAACAATGTGAATTCTCCATCCCCTCCCTCTTCTACCATTATAGTTTCTTCAGAGTCAATATAATATTCAACATGCAAGGTTGATATCTCTTCCTCTGGTTCCTCTATTAATGTTATGTGGGAGAGAGGTTATACTTCTTCTTCCTCACTAGGTATTCTTAATTCTTCAACTACAATATGTTCCCCTGTGGAGGTGAAAAGGTCTACTCCTTCTGTTGGAGATCCAATATTTGCCTCCTCTAGAACTGCTTCAGTAGATGAAGTAGGAGATCCTCTTGATTGAATTTCTGACCTTAGAACTTCAGGAGGTCTATGGCTAGGAATATAAGCTTGAGATCGAGGTGTATCTCTTCTAAGTCTTGGTGGAGTAGGTGGTGTTGTAGGAATTGAACTCCCGCCTCTAGCAATAAATCTACCCCTATAGTCTCTTTCTCTATGCATATCAATTTTTTTTAATGTAAGAGATAAGGTTACCTAATTACACTTCCACGACAACGGTGCCAAAATGTTTAGTCAATTTAGTGTTCTAAATTTCTTGCATGAATTATCAACCAAGGTGTGTAGACTGATGAAGTGTGATGCACTATATGTGCTTAGTTAACTTTTCTCTTACTTCATTGTTTTGTATTTTATGTTTGTTTTAAGGGGGTTCTATTCTTTGATGTCTAAGAATATATAGTCTATGAGAGATTTACATGGATCTAACGAGTTTCTAAAGAAAGGATAGGTTCCTAAGTTAGTGTAAACTATAAAATGTACTAAGAATCATTTTTAACCAGTTAGGACCTAATAAGAGCAACAAAACATCTATCTTGTCTAGCATTTAGTCTTAATCTACCATTTAGTCCTAATCTACCATTTAGTCCTATTCCATGGATCTAATTCTTAAAACCAAAAGTAATACTAATATAGAAGGTAATTCAATAATTGCATTCGTTAGCCATTCAACCATTCAATTTTGGAACATGATAGAATCAATCTCCTTGAAATGATCCTTTGGAATGTCAAGTGTTGCAACTAAGTAATGACCTGAAAATAGGAAAGAAAAGATGACAGTTTGTGAAACTAACAATGTGTTGAGTAAGTTCAATCACTGCATGCATTGGATATTCAACCAATTAAGTTAGAATTGTCATTACTTCAAAATGGTTGTGAGAACATCTATTAATACAGTTAATTGACAATTCTATGCTAAAATGAGTAATAAAAAATAGTGAGAAGCTAAGCAACTGTGTATTCTCATTTCTCCATTTTTCATTCAATCATTTCTCATACAATATCTTAGAAGAATAAGACTTGCACAGTTGTGATTTTTATCCTCACACTTTTAATTAAAAAATGAAATGAAACAAAACTAAAGAAAATGGGCTTGCAGAAAAAATAGATTGGTAGAAATTAAAATGAAAAAAACAGGTGAAAAAGCTCCTTCAGTGTAGGGGCCCTCTGCAACTTATGTTGTTGGATAAAAGCTAACTAAAGATGCACTTTTAAACCACCATTGAAAAACAGAGTTTGTATTATCAACAAAATGAAGTTTGAACAGAGTTTTTAACAAAAAGCCTGTAATCCTTCCTTATCTTCTAACTACTTCTCAGTCTCATCTAACTGATATTTATAGAAAAACAACATAACTGTCTAAGAGAAAATATTGTTATAGGTGGCTTGATCCGAAACTATCATGACTGTTTATGGAAAGACATGCTACAAATGGCTTAATTCGAACTGTAATGAGACTGTTAAACTTCTTGAATAGCTATAGGTGGCCTGATATGCATTAACTCTTCAACT
The DNA here is from genome assembly GCA_000404065.3 of Pinus taeda. Taxonomy (NCBI): domain Eukaryota; kingdom Viridiplantae; phylum Streptophyta; class Pinopsida; order Pinales; family Pinaceae; genus Pinus; species Pinus taeda. Next base: position 24,883 of record APFE030236888.1, read on the forward strand.
CCTGATCAGCTACAAGTGGCTTACTCCGAATTAACTATTCAACTGAACCATTAGACTCCTAATCAACTACGAAGTATCAAGAGTCTTACTTCTACTAGATAACGTATTTGACTCCATCTTTGACCAAGACTTTAGGCCTGCTTTTCTATCGATCTGGATTGAGTGAGTAGGATAGAATCCACGTAGAGATTATTCTGGGGATGCCCATGTGGCCTAGTTCTTCATTTGACACCTGTAACTTGCCAAACCATGAGAGTAGCTACAGAACCCACAGTTAGCTACACAATAGGCTGCGTTCTGTAGCTAATTTGCAAAATTCTATTAAAATAGCAAGAAAATGAAAATATAATATGGTGATCATTTTAATGCTTTCCTAATACAAAATCTAGCATTTATCATTGATTGGATTTGTAGTCTTGTGAGAAATCAAGAGAAGAAGGTGAGAACAAATGTCAAGGGGAAGGTAATTCTGAGGTTCGACAATAATTTCCATGATCATCATCCTGAACATCGTGATAATATCATCCACATAATCATCACCAATGCCATTGCCATCCTCATCATCATTGTCTATGATATATTATGTAATCTAAACATAGTTTGTATCATCATATTCGTGGTCATTACTTGTATCATTTTGGAGAAAAGTCAATATTACATGTTAGTACTAATTTTGTAGCACAATTCATGTTTTTATTACAATGCTAACCATAAAATGAGGTAGGACATATTAACATTTAATAGTACTAAAAAATAAAATGAGAATATGGTTTAAGATATAATGGAGATCCAATTAAGATTACACTTGTAATTCACATTAAATAGTAGAAGCATTTTTAATGCATATGAAGTAGTTACCCATTTGTTCTTCTTATTATATTGTGAATGTTTCTTATGATATCCATGCATTGTTGGTAAATCAAGAGTTACTCAAAGATTTAATTCAAATTACAACTGTAATTTAGATTAGAAATAGAAGAAATTTTAACAAAAAGATAATGTCACGTGAAAAAGTAAATTGTTTTTAATGAAAAATAAGTTGCATACAATATGAATGTCACATGAAATATTGATTTTTTTTTAATGCATGTACTTTTCTCTATGATAAAATGGTTCCTAATGTTCTTTCAAGAATAAATGCTCATAAAAAATTACTTCATTTTATCCATTATCACACTTAATCCATTATACCTAGTGACGAAAACGATTCCATTCAACTTTCTTTGAACTCCCTAAATATAATGTAAAAAGAAAACTCCACGACCACGACCATGACACAATCCCCTGTCTTGCCTCGTCCACCATCAAAGGCAATGAACTTGGAGTTATTGCCATGATAGAAACCCATCCCTTGCCTCGTGTCCACCACCAGAGCCATTGAACATGGAATTAAGAGTACTCATGTTTTCTTTTCTCTAATTAATCTCCAAGGAATAAAAACTTGATCAATATGTTAAGGACTCCATCAAGAAATATATATATCATAGGTGAAGCTCAATAGGCTTTTCCAAAAGAGTTTGAAATAACTCGAGTGAGTGGAGTAAATAGTGGGAAACACTTAGTAAGGAAAGGAATATTTTTGGTCCATCCTTATCTCTATTATTATTTTTGCTTCTTAGAATGGAGGGAAGTGTTTAAAAAAATTCTATAAATTATTTTAAATTAAAAAAAAAAAAAAAATCCTTTCGTTTTAGTTTTTTTTTTAATATATATTTAGTTTTAATACCTTTTTTATTTTTCTAAAAAAATATATTTATTTTTTGGTATTTTTTTATAGCAAAAATTATATTGTGTTTCTATAAAATGGATTTTAAACATTCCATTCATGCTAAATTTTGTGATTTTATGATAGAAGTTTAAATTATATATAAAAAAACAACTTAATGTCATGTGTTGTGTTGCTGAGAGGGGTATTATACATCTCTTCCTTGCTAAGTTATAGAATGTGATTAGGTATTCTTAATGCAATAAAATTAATTCTACTCTTCATTATGTCTTGAGATGTTCAACTTGCACCTAATAAAACAATAAAGTTAAAATAAGTTTTCCTTTGCCCTTTGTAGATATTTGTCCCCATTAATCTTCACCTTAATAGATTAATTTCCTTATGGTGGCCTTGATTTGTCACTCCCATTAGTTGCATTCTTTTTAGTTTTCTATTAGTGACATTTCTTAGGCTTGATAATATGTTATTTAATTTAGGAAAATGTGTTATTGTTCATATTATTATTAAATATTAATATTAAATATGTTGGTTTTGAGCATGGTTTAGCAAAAAGTTCCCAAAAGTTTTATAGATTGTATTTTATAATGTAATGATTCATTTATTGATGAAATTGCTTTAGATATATTTTTTTAATGATTCATTTATTGGTGAAATTGTTATACATATTTTTTTTAGTATATTAACTTGTATGTGATAAAGTCAAAAGTCACATCTTTTTGAGATTTTCATTGGCCAATTTCCCTTAAGGCCATCAAGTTCACCATTTAGTCCCAAGTTAAGGAAATGCATGAGTCATGAAGTGGCATTTTCCAAGCACTTAAATCTTTAAACATGTGTTTTTTTAGTCACATTATACTTCATTTCTGTGTATATTCTCCATGAAAATAGTCTCATGGAACATGAGGGACCTCAATAGTAAAGGAAAACAAAGACTCCTAAAAGAAAAATGGTACACGGAGCACCCATCAATTACGTTGATATAAGAAATAAAAATATTAAGTGACGTTCTACCTCATATAATTAGCAAATGGGGGAGGAATTTCCAAGTAGGAGTGATTGATGCTTAGAGATACTTAGGTGGAATGACTATTTTTTGGAATAATGCAGACATCAAGGTTACCAATATTTTACCTCTTTTCACATTATGACAATACAATTTTAGTTAATTGACATCAAGGACTACTACCATGTATCCATTTTCTATGTCTCCAATATCGCAAATGGAAAACCTCTATTTCTAAATTATATTTCCATCACAGGTAATTTATACTCCCCATCTCCATGGATTATTGGGAGTGACTTCAATATTATCAACCTCGAGGAAAAGAAAGGATGAATCACAATTTTTACCAAGAGATTTTTTTAAGTTATACCTCAAAGCCATAAAGTAGTCCATTAACGTTCTCAAGCAATGAGTCTCCAACCCACACATGTGGATCAATGAGATGTAATACATGTGTGTGTGGTGAGTAACTTAATACATTGTCCTAATAACTCCACAAACTTAATTATTTCACTTCGTCACATAAATTGACCATAGTGTGACATAAGTAAACCAAGAGTAGCCATGAAACCCTTAGACAAAAAACATTCCTTAGATCCTCAATTAGGTTCTTAAATGATGAAGTGAAGATGCAAGGGGAAAAGAGGACTTCGTGATTTAACAATCACAAACATGTGATCAAGTGTGAATAGGAGTGTATATATTCATATTTTTTCCAAATAGGGAGTGAATACATGAGTTACCATTCATTGGGCCTTATTTTTATTTCTTTTTCATTTTCTTATATATAGGACTTGGGGAATATCTTTTCATAAGTTTGGCACAACTCATAGATATAAAATTTACATGAATTTTCACTTCCACCTTATAGTTTAGACTTAGATAAATCATTATTGTGTATCTTTAAAGATTTTGGCTTTCACTTTTTTATTTTCTTTCATCACAAATGAAAAAAGAGGAAATATTTTTCCACAAATATATGAATCCTTAATCATAAAGGCATCATGCAATGAAAACAAATTAATGGTATTATTATCTATAAAAATGATGGGTATTCTTGAGAAAATATTATGCTTGTGGATGTCTCCTCCCTGGTTGAGAGCAAGTCAGGGTGGACACCATATTATCCATGTGTCATGTACTATGGCTAGGGATAATAGTTGTAAGCCTAGCAAAGACACCAGTAGGGAGAATGGTTAATAGGATAAACATCTAGGACTAATATTCCTTGAGAATTTGTACTTTGACTAGGACTAACCTCCATAAGTCAAGTACATTAATCCAAGATAAGAATAGTCATGAGGATTGTCATTTCCTGGTGTCAAATATTATGGCAGTGGATTAGAAAGTGACCATGCGAGGACATACTTGGTGAACATCGTAGTGGGGTAAGTTCCTAGAGAGGTAGTGGTGTCCAAATTTATGCCTCCCAACATTGTGCTCTGATCTAATGGAGAGATAGAACTTGTTAGTCAAGGCGTTACTATTTTGACAATGTTAGCTATGATGATGTAAATCACTGTTGACGCTTATCAATCTAGATCCCTTCTTATATGAATATTTCAACTTGAGAGTACTTTTTTGTCTATTATGAGTACCTCCCTAGTTTAGAGGGAGTGTCATCGTCTTCATTATCTTCATCATCACCACCATCATCATCATAATTATTGTCATCATTTCATTATCATCATAATCACCATTCATGTTGTCATCATCATCATCATCATCATGACTATGGGAATTTTCATCATTTTTTCATAATTATAGGTGTCATAAGAAATTTCATCAACCCAAAAAATGTTACGGGTGCTCAAAAAGGGTTGTTAGGACACATGATATATCCAAGAGAAATAACAACTTTATGTTTTAGATATGATCGATGATCATCATCATCACTACCATTATCATCGTCATTACAATTTTCATCATCCTCATCATCATAATTAATGTAATTTCTATCATTATTTTTGTCATCTTCATCATGAACGTCATAATCATCATTCATGCCATTATTTTTGTTGATGATGACTAAGATGAAATTAATGATAATGATGATGACTTGGAAGACGACACCAAAGACAATGATTATGATTATGACCATGACAACATTTAAAAATTGGGAAGATTGGCCAAGGTCATCATCATCATCATCATCTTTGTCATTGTAACCCCCGTCGTCTTTATCATCATTGTCATTATCATAATAATCACAATTCATGTCATGGTCATCATATTCATTATCATCATCATCATAATTAATGACATTGTCATCCATTGTTCATAATTGTCAATGTCATAAGAAATTTCATCAATGCAAAAAATATGATGAGTGTTGGAAAAGGCATGAAAAGTGAACCAAAAAAATGGGGGCAACAATAGACATAAAATTAGATGAAGAGTGGACACAACATAAGTAGATGCAAAAAATTACAAAAACATTGACACAAAAGTGGATGAAAAAGTAGATGTAATAATTGATGCAAAATTGGACATAAAATAGGATGCAGACATGGATTAAACAGTGGAGTAAAACATGGGTGCAATAGTAGGCATAAAACTTAGCATTAATTGTGTTGAAACAAATGTGGATACAACAACGAACGCAATAAAGGACACAAACTTGGATGCAAAAAGGAGGCAAAATTGGATGCAAAAAGGGGTGTAAACATGTACCAAACAAGGGTGCAATAATGGACACAAAATTAGATGCAAAATTGGGTGCATCAGAAGTGGATGTAAAAGTAGATGCAAAATGGGATGCAAAAGCATAAACAATATTTGATGCAAACTTGGACACAAAAGAGGATGAAAATGTGGAAGAAAATGTGGGTTGCAATGATAAGAAAAACATATGGCACAAATTGTGGCACAAAAAAAATGGATGAGAAAGTGGATATAATAATAGGCAAAAAAGATGCAAATTTAGATGTAGGACAAGATACAATAAGGGATGTAAAAGTGGATGCAAAATGGGTGCATCAAGAGAAACAAAATTGGTTCAAAAATTTGGATGGAATGGAAGTAGATGCAAAAGAATATACAAAATGAGATTCAAAACCCAACACAAAAGTGGATGAAAAAATAGATCCAATATTTGATGCAAAAGAGGATGCCAAGATTGATGCAAAATTAGAAGCAAACGTGGGTACAATAGTAAAACATGGCACAAAATATGTCACGAAAAAAGTGGATGTAATGATAGATACAAAAAAGGAAGCTAATGAAGATGCAAAAGTGGACATAAACATGGGTGCTGTTAGGTTCCTATACCAACAGGTTTCATCTTTCATGATTGGCAGTTTAAGGGCTAAATATGTTCATCATTGCAGGATGCAAAGGTTCCATATTTTGTGTACATACTAGGAAAATTAAAAAATGAAAAGAGGGTATGCCTTAAAAGAATAATCAAAAGGCAAGAAAATCAAATGGTCAAAGGAATAAGTGAAAATGGACCCCAAACTAAAGACCAGGAAAGTGGCCAGTCAAAATGCCACTACTATCTTTTGGCAGTAACACAGTCTACAAATACTGAGGCTAATCATACTTGATGGATGGCCCAATAGTCTAATCTGGACAATGCCATGTTTAAATTGCTTGTTGCAGAATAGAGAATGATTCCTATGCAAACAGCTCAAGCTTAATAGATAACTAGCTAGGTAGAGAAATGAAGGAGCCCAACTGCTTAATCTGGGTCCTTAGAAGAAATAAGGGTAGATTTAGATAGGAGGGAAATCAAAAGAAAAAGAGAACAATCAGGGTCTGATAATTCAAGTGCACCCATTTCAAGTGAAGAAAAAATGTTAGGATTGCTAGATTGGGTAAGAAGTGTAAGGTTGCAGAAGTGAAGGGGGCATCACTAGTTGTCTTATCAAGAGCAAGACTAATCCCATTCAGAGTATTGGCACCATGGAAGAGGTTTGAGGACATAACAATGGAAGCATGTCTAATTTCCCCCTTTTCCCCAGACACCATTTATTAACTTTCCCCAAGGACCTTGGGATCTACTCAAGTGTCCTGTTTCACTTCATTCCATGACAAGGTAGCAGGTTAAACTGTGAAGTTCACTTAAGGAAAGGAAGCCACATTTCTTGTGTAAAAGAATCTTTACTCTCAATTCCACTCGTCTTCTATCCCTAAGTTTTACTTCTTAAAACTTAGCATTTGCCCCTACACATTCACCTCACAAAGTCATATTAACAACTAATGTATTATTTAGCTCCCTAAGCATTCCCCTTCCCTAACATTTACAAAGATGTATGTGAAAATCCCAAAAAATCTATGTAAATACCCTCCCCCTAGCAATATAGCTATATAGTCATGTCTTGGGGAAAATTAACCCATCAAGGGCTAATATTAACCCTCTACCACCCTAAAATATGGGTTTTTAATTAAAAAATTTGGTTAAAAATCAAAAATCCATAGTCCCCGCCCTCATTAACCCCTCTTACCCCTTTCCGCGCTAAAGTTTTGGTTGATAACGTTGTTTAAATAAAACATTTATAAAGAGGCACAAACATTTACCTACTAACCCTAAGTTAAAAACCCACCCCACGCGATTTATTTAATTGATTATTTTAATCAGGCGGGTCCCCGTAGCCATAAACCATTATCATATCACATCTGCCGCCAACCGTTCGATCGTCAGCCCCACAGATCTAATGATGGGCAGTCAATCTCACCTGGGAACCGGCAAAGGTTTAGCGTCCGGGGGATTGGCAGTTTCACCGCTGTACCCCCGCCACGCGTCAACCGCTCGGGTTGTTCGGAGCACCCCCCCCTCTTACCACTTACCGCCCAAGGGTGCTCCAGGGAAACCACAAACCGCCTACCCCCTCCCGCTGACGTCATACCCACGTCAGCATGATGTCAGCACCCTCGTCTGCCATCGCTGCTCCACGTCGTCCATGCGCCCGCATGCCCTGTCACCGTGTCATTGCCACGTTGCCACCCACATCAGCCGCCACGTCACCCTACCGTACCCGGGCCCACCAATGACGTCATACTGACGTCATCGCCGAAAAGCGCCAAAAGGCCAAATTTGCATAAAATATCACGAAATGACCGTTTTGTGTCATTTTCACTTGTCGTTTTGGGAGCGTTGTGCATGCAGAATACGTCATTTGCTGCCTAATTCGAGAATTTACTCACCCAAGCTACTGCAGCCCTCAAAGTCGACTCAAATTTCCTGCCATTGTTCTAGCTTGACACCTTCGGCACTAAAAGATCCAAGTATTTGCCACAGTCGACCTATTTCACCCATGTTTGTGCCATTTTTCTCCCAATTTCCTGTAAAAAATGTCTGCAAAGCTCCTCAGAGTCGAATTATCCGCTAAAACTACCCAAAAAACTTGGTAAAGTCCCTACACCACGAAGCTCTGCAAAACCCATGGCCTTCTGCGAAATTCACTGTTAAAAAGTAATTTTAGAAGCCAAGCTATCGGCTAAAGCACATATAACTGCTCACTGATCCCATTTATCAGAATTCCATTTGCAAAAACTAGCTACTTAGCTCAAAACACTCTGGTTTTTTCCAACAGAGTGCCCCACAGTTCATCAACCCTGTGAAAAGTCTCCTGGTACTCTCAGAACTGCTCACTTTCAAACACAATTCAGTGGGCAGTCCTCAGCCTTTTCACTAATCCTAAGCTCAAGTAATTATCCAGTAAAGTTTAAACATGGCCACCCCATCAGGTCTAGATGTTGCTCCTGTTAATCCACCTAGTAAGGAGCTTGAGGCTATGCCTCTTGTGGACAGTGATTTCCTCATTGCAAATTTTGTGGCAGAGAGGAACCACCTGCAGACCTTCTGCCAGCTGAGGAACAGTCACTTGGACAATAGTGACATGTATGGCATCTGGGAGTCAAATCTACCTATCTATTTCTTACCCTCTATAAATATCTTTCCTGAAGTCATTCACCTTTGTGCAGAGAATTATGACCAAAAACTCAGAGATGTTAAGTCTCCATCTGGGAGCATACTCTTTTAAATTACTCCTGATTCCATCAATCAGATCCTAAATTATAAGCAAACCTAGCTACTCTACCCTTTTTCCATAAAATACTTGCTGGATGATGGCTCTAAGCTCTCTAGCATTGAGATTGCTGCAGTTGCCAAAACTTTCATGAGAGTAGACTGCCAACCTTCTGGGCCACCTCCTCTCCCATATGAAAATTTCAATGAGGTAGGCAAGCTGCTAGTGGACATGGTATCCTCTGTGTTGGGGTTCTCCACAAATGAACATGTTGATGAAACTCTGTTGGTCTTGTTATCTACATATAGCCTTGGGAAGCCCCCTACTATAAAATACAATTATGCCAAGTTTATTGCCAACAAGATACATGACCAACTGCTAAGGCTGAACAGGGAAGCAATATTTAAATATTCATCATACATCTATCACCTGTTCATGTACTATAAGATAGATTGCATCGAGTGCCCCATCAAGAAGCTGGATTCACAGGGTGAGAGGAGGTCTGTCATCTTCTTGTCTTCAGTTTTCCATCAAGTCCAGAACTCTCCCTACTCCTACTGTGAATTCATTGACCAATTTGTCTATCCAGTCACATGCCTCTTGAAAAGGAATCCTCCTGCTAGATTGTCAAAAGATATGCAGAAAATCTTACAGATGTCCACGAATTACAAACTAGGTGATTGGTATTTATACCAAAATCACACAGTCATCAGGATCTATGGTTGTGAGCTTTTTCCTTACATGCTCCCAAGATATGTGCCTATGAGATTGTTTGCCTTGGAATACTATAGGAAACTCATCAATTCCGACCTTACACACTTCCATAGTGCCAAGAAGAAAGCCAATCTCAAATTCAGAGAACACCTAGGCCCCTTCATCATGAACAAGAAAGATGGTTGGCAAGAAGCTGATCAAATATTGGGGCAACAACTTAAACTTCAAAGGAGCTTCTGGTGGGTCCCTTATGACCCTGAAGGCTTTATCAGTGCTAGAAGAGTCAAGTATAGGCTGCTAGCCTATAAACATTGTCCGTATCCACAAATTGAACACTTTGCCAACCAAGATGAATGGGTGCCTGGTACATTAGTAGAGGAATTTACTCAGGAAGAGACAATGGAGCAGATTGTGAAAGATTTAGAGAAAACTCTTGACTTGGATTCTTGTCAGCAGGTCATATTCAAGCAACCAATCCAAGTCGGGGAAGGCACATCCACTGCTGCAGCTGCACAGACCACCCAGTAGGCATCTACAACAACAACATCCACAACAAAAGGCAAAGAAGTGATGGATTTACAGCAGGAGACAGAGGCAGGGCAACCCAGCACTTCAAAAGACCAAAGTCCTGGGCAAGCCCCTTTACAGCAAGCTGAAGCACCCCAAATCCCAGTTCTGCAAACACCTCTCAATGAAGAGAGAGGCAAAAAACGAGATAGAGAGGAGGCCACACCTCCAAGTGGGTCAACACAGCAACCAGAGGCCAAGAGGCCAAGAATTGACCCTCAGACCGAGGAAGAACACATCAGTGAAGAAAGAGCAGAAAGCCAAAGCAGAGAAAGGGAATCCAGCCAGCAGACTGCCACTAGTTCACTTCAGTAGGAACAAGCCATGCAGCAAAGTACAGAGGTATCCTCTTCCAGGCAGCAGGGCAAGCAACCAGCTGGAATCAAAGGATCATTTATGGAAATCAAGGCCCAAAATGAACTCTTGAGAGTTCAACTATATGATCAATTCTTAAAGACAACACCCTCCAAGCAGCAGAGATTGATGGCAGCATATGACATCAAGGAGGATAAGATGTTTTTTACTCATCTTAAGCCTAAAGTTCCAAAGCCCAGATCATCTGCAGACTACACCAAAACAAGTCTAGAGGTCCTCTCCAAGGACATACACCCCATGGATCAAATAGAGCTGCACAAAGAGACAGGGGAAATGGTGTATGCCACACTTGCAGACAGGGCCATGCTGGCCCATTAGTTAAAAGAATCACTAAGGAATACAAATACACAGCTTGACTTGGAAAGGATGTCTTCCATTGCTAAGGACAACAGAATAAAAACTTTGGAAGACATAATCATTGATCTAGGACATGATCCTAAAGATCCAAAGGGTATTAAGGCCCTTATGAAGAAAAAGGAGGATGACAATGCTGCACTGAGAAAGCAGGCAAAATTGCCTCCAACCATTCACCCTCAAACAACAGAACTTGTACAAAAGAAGCAAGTTGATGAGACCATGGGTCTACTTCTGAAGATGAATCAAAGAATATTACAGATGGAAGTAGAATTGGAAAAGGCATTGCAGGACAAGTAAGGGGAGTCAACCTCCCAGCTCCCTCAAACTTCTACAACTCTTGGCCCTGTCCTTCCTACACAAGCAGCAGTAGCCCCTCTTGCTATTCCAGCACCTACCACAGCCACATCAGCAACAGAGGCAACAGTAGGAACAACAGCAGCAGCAGAATCAAGCATGAGCATGGAGGACTTGATGAAAGCTGTCAAGGAACTTGAGGTTCAGGTGACAGAAATCAATGAAGCCAAAGATAGACTGGCCAAGCTAGAGGCCAGCTATGACAAGTCCAAAATGACAGTGGCAGAGAAGCAGAGAGAGATAAAGGCCTTGGAAGCCAAAGTGAAAGCTTTGGAAAAAGAATTGCTTCTAGGCAAAACTCTGGCCGAAATCAAGAAGATAATCTGGGCCAAAATTGGTCAATCAATCCATGACCAATGGAGGTCAATCCAGGCAATACATGAGCAAATTGAACTAATAGGCATAGCTCATGTTGAGATACAAAAGGCCAGAACAGCACTGGGAATCATGCCTGAGCAGGCCACTAAAATGATACATTTCCTCAATACTCACACTAGGGAGGAATTGGCAACACTGGAAATAAATAGCAGAAGAGAGACTATCCTGACAGCCAAAAAAGTGCTGACTTTGAGAAATTTCACTCAAACTCTAGAAAGGAAATGTCAGGATATGAAGGCAGAAATAGATGAATTTAGAGCAAAGATGACAGCATTGCAAGATAAAGGACTGCCCAGCCTAGTGACTGGTACTGGACAACTGCTGTCATATGATCAATACATTACAAGGATCAACAATTATGTTGAGAATCAGATCACAACATCCACCAGCTCCACAGAAGAAGCAGTGCCTTCCTCTGGGCAGTATCTGTATGACAAATTAGAGAATTTATTTTTTATTGAGCATGAGATAAATCATCTGTTTGAAGTGCCTCCAAATTTTTACAGATATACTGAAGCAGATGAAACACTTGTAAAAATAAGGAGACATCAGCTACCTCCAGCTGATTGGTGGCAGGCAATGCTGGAAGTACTGCCTAGGTGATTCCACTATATTATTTATTTTTTTTGTGAAAATTCAGATCTCAGTCACAGTACAGGTCAGCAGATAATCAAGCACGCAGATATCACAGGAAGCATCCATACAGTGACTCATCAAAGCACTCAGACAACAGGCTCAATTAACGCAGATTTAAAGACACAGCTACAACCAACTTTGCTGATCCAAAAAGTCAAAAATTGTCTGACAGAAAGATAGCTGCCATCTCAACATTAATTTCTGTAGTTATTTCTTTTATTTACTTTTTGTAAGAGAGTTGGTGGTGTAATTTATTGCACAATAACTCACTATCTAGATAATTTGTATCCTATTTTTGTATATATATCCCCTCAAAGAACGTATTGAGGGTCGGTTGTAGTGAAACTCTCTCAGAAGAGCTGTATTGTATATCTCAGACCTTTGCTAATACAAATTGCTGGTGGAGTTCCTGGTTCCTATGCTGTCTGAAGGTGGAAATGAATGACTGTGTTATGTTACAGAATTCTTGTGTCATTTGCTGGAACAATAAGTTATTCTGAACCATGTTATTGTCTTTGTGTGTATGCAATAATTTACATATGTTTCATGATCATAGTAAATAGGGAAAAAGAATAGCTTATGATTTGTTTGAATACACCCTATGCTCAATCTCTATTTCTAAATATGTTTTCTTCTGGATTGGCCATGGATATGAATTCTTAATTGCTCATGTCTAAACTAATTCTCTCACTGTGAATATTGTTTAAGAATTCTTAACTGCTCTTAAGCAATACTTTCATTTCTTCCCTTGTTAGCATAGTGGAAGATTCTCAATTGCCTTTCACTCACTAATCCCATAACTTCATTACCTAATCTTAAAAAATTGTTCCACATATGCCTATCTGGCTTTGCAGCAATATTCTGTCTTCAGAAACATACTTCAGCAGCACACTGCCCTAAACTCCATTGCCCAATGGCCCAAACTGTTCTGGAATTTATGCCTCAGCTCTGTTTGAATTCACCAACCAACCAAATTTAAAACAAACTTAGTACACCATAACTAGCTTAAAATCACCCACCAACAAAGCTAAATTATAAAGAGAGAGTTGTCTCTGGTTGCAGGTAGGCTAGGACCTGTAGCTAAAAGATTGGTTAGTGGTTACCTCGGCCGTATTCCCTTTAGGAAGCAGGGAACAACCTGAGTGATAACAGGTACCTGGTGAGTCAATCTCACCAAGTTTCTTTGGATTACATATAAGACCCTCTCTGTCTCAACATCTGCCTCTTCGACACCTCTTCCGCGATGCCTATGCTGCGGGAATCCGTCTGGTCTTACCAGACCCACATATGGAACATGTTCATTATGTCAATATTTTAATCCCATCAAAAATATTTCTAAGTTCATTTTCATATTTAAAAAACATAAAAAAAAAATCTTAAAAAATTAAAAAATTGTTACCTATCTCTCCCCATGCTGCGTTTGGTGGCAGCACCAAGTCTGGATCTCCTCTGAAATCCATGCTAGCAAAGGGATAGTCATCCACAACGATGATTTGTTGTTCCCACCAGGAGAAGAATTCATCATCAAAATTAGTCCTCGGCACATCCCAGCCTCCAAGGTGTTTCATCAAATCGGCCCACCTACCCATTCGAGGATCTCGGGGGCTGCTAATAGAGATTGAAACTTTGGGACGTAGCCCAGGCACCTTCTCAAAGAAGAAGGAGCATAAATGGTCCAATATTTGAAATTTTTGGTCTGCCCTTTCTGAATGGAGGACAACTGGCTCTCCATATTGGTAAGAAGAGGTGTACACCAGTCAAAAATAATGGTGAGGCACTCCACGACCAAGCTCATCGGTACTCGTGAAGCTTGGTATAATGAAGCTAATCCGTTTATCCTGGCTATGGTGAACATTAGAATCCTCAGGGATAAGCTCTCCACATGTTTTATTGGAATCTGACTTCCAATTTTTTTCGGATGCCCAGGACGGTAAATGTGTACGTAGTCTTCCACTGAAAGACTACCTCGTATCCGACCAGTCGAATGTACAACTTCTCTTCTCTGAGAGAGACCAGTGACAAAGTAAATATCCTCCACCTCTATCTGCAAAGGCATTTGATCAATCACAAAAGCATCATCTTCGACACTCCAATAGTGGATTAGCATTTCAAGCAGACAAGTGTTGGATTTCATGTTGGGCATTTTGAAAAATTTCAACAAGCCAGATCCCCTCAATGAATCTAATGCCTGTTGATCATTCATAACTTCATTATCAATTGTGGTATGTTCCCTCACTCTCCATGTGATTGTCATCCTGAAAAAAATTGAGTTTCAACCATTAGATTTTTGTGTTTAAATTTCAAACTGCGTATAGGCGGGTTCCTTTTACACACGGTCGCATGTAGGGCTTTCGTATACACGGGTTGATAACATCCAACCCGCGTATACACCGAGTTGAAATTTTTAAGAGAAATTCCTACGATCAAACCTTAATAAAAATTTCTTAAAACAATCACAAAATAATGCAAGCTTGAATTGGGGGTCACCTGATGATTTTGATTCAATTTGAACGGTCCAATTCTTTGGGGGGCAAGTTTTCTCTTTTTTCTCCACAGCTTTTGCTCTCAACACAAATGGCACAAATGGTGAGTCAAAAGGTCATTTTATAGCTTTGAAAATGTCAAAATTTTTTCAAAACTTGATTTTTTTTCGTCTCATGAATCTTTTAACTTGTGAGCTTGGATTGTCGGGAATAGGTTGTTTTTTCAGGGTATTATGGATGTTTCTTTGAGATTTCACATCGATTCCATGACCACTGACCCATCATGGAAGGTGTCATTTACTCACTAGCATATAGGTTAGGGAAACCATTTTTTCCATTGCATCTTTCATACTAGCCTCCATTTGTCTATACACTTGCCACAGGGTCGATCCCATTGTGTCTTGGTTAGCAAACCATGTTCACTCACCGATTTTTAAATCATGACATAATGGTAGAGCCATCCTTTACATGGGCATCGTAGTTAGCACCTCACTGACATTTATTGCCCATGCTGTTATATTGAGTAGGCTCGGGAGTCCTCTTTAGTCTTACCATGACTTGTGCATTGAAGACTCATTTCTCTTTGCTTCTTCACTTTGTTCTGGCCTTATACCCTAAAGGATCCTTTGTGTTCAGTTGTACTATTGCATTGCATTTTGACTATTTGTACCTTTTGGCCTTGAGCCAGCTTCACTTGGACTCATGTTTAAGCCACTTATTTGACCATGTATTCTGCAAACTAAAACCTGCAATCACTTAGCTTTTGCAACTTGACACACCCTTTGATTCGTGGAAAGAACATCCCTTTGAGTGTCCTTGACCAGATTCGCCTCCTTGCATTGAGCACAGGATTGTTCCCATCCCAAGAACTTGATCATCTGTTTCACTGACACTCGTTCTTTCCGCTATACTATAGCATTCTTTCATTCTTTTTCCACCTTAAATAAAAAGACAAAAAAAATTATATATTCCAAAAAAGAGCGGGAACAGGACAACATTTCCATATATAGTTGGTAGCTAGAGTCAGTTGTGTTGCCCTTAAACAAATCACTCAAAAGAAAGTCTCTCCTCCATTTTGGGCGGGATTTAGTTTGACTTAGGTATGCCTTAACCTTGTTACTGAGTCAGTTCTCCTCTGATTGGTTATCTCTTCCAATCATATGGAGAGTTTGCTCGTGCCTCCTGCATGACGAACTTATACAGAGTTATCATATGCTGTCACATAGTCATCATTGAGTTGTGCTTTTGTTCAAGGGAAGTAAGCCTAAGTCGGCCTCTTTGCGGTGTCTCTTGACATATTTTTCAGTCGGCCATCCTCGGTTTCCAGTGTCTTGTTTGTCATCACATTAGTTATATTGGTCCTTTGCTCATGCCGGTTTGAGAAGATTTCTATTGACTTCTTGCTGGCGGGTCCTGTCCTTATCGACGACGACATATTGCTCTGAGGGCAGGCCTAGAGCTGTACCTTGGCCCTATTTTCATTATTGATAGGTCACCTTGTGCTCAACATCAATCAGTATCATGGGTCTTTGACTGAGTTGTTTCCCTTGTGTTCGACATTAGCTTTCATTATCACACATTGGGATTCATGTAGTGCCTTGGTTTCCATTTGACCCTATAGGTGGATTCCTCACCTCTGTGTCAACTTCATTATTGGTTGGTTTAGAGGGTTTTTATTGTGCGCTAGCTACATCTTGTGTACGCTGGAAACATGCTTTGGTTGGGTTACCATATCCTTTTTCATCCAATTCCTACCACATTATTGGCCTATCGGTTACACTCGTGCTAGATTGATGAAGGATGCCTTAATACCTTCCTTCTAGTGTATCTTTTCCTATCAACTACGACTCATTTCTCTAGGGCAAAGATCTAGAGTCCATTTGGTAGTACCTTGGGGTTTGCAATCATCAGTGGCCGATCCTTCGCTATTGATAGTGGGAAACCATCGTTGTCCCCTGATTGGTAGATTCTTCTAGGTGTTCGACATCAGCTCATTCATTTGAACTTGTTAGATTGTACTGGGTACCTTGACTCTCATTATCATTATCGATGAGTAGTCTCGCGTTTGTTAACGGTATACATCAATGACCGGTAATCAAACGATTTCTCACATGGTCGACTTCAGATCATTTATTCCCATTGTGTAGAAATGTACCACAGTGGTCAGTGAAGACCTCGGGTTGCATCAACATTCTTTGGTTCACTTGTCAGTTGCTCCTGTTGCTACTAGTTGATACCATCCACATTATATGTTGCAGTCCTTCACAGTGACATCTTATATGCTGGCATCCAAGTCATGATGTAGTATCATCTTATTCCACCATGTTCATTTGGTACTATTGGGATCAGTTTTTGACATCAATGATTAGCTTCATCCTTCAGCTTCATTGATCATCTTCTTATATGTGATATTCAGACATGTACTTGTTCGACCATGATCAGATGATGCATTATTTACTTTCAGTTTTTTATACTTGTATACATAGTGGATCCACTTCTACTTGATATGTGGACATCCTTTACTTTCTCTAAGCATGGGTATGCTTGCCTTAGAAAACTATTTCTTTCTGATCTCTTTTTGATGGCTTGGCAGTCTGAAATCTGGTGAAGTCCTTCTCAGTTTTCGACAGGTTTCCTTTCCATATACTTAATACATTTCAGCCATCATGTACCCCTTCTGACCTCATATATTAGGGGGCATCTATTATAGCTCCAAATATCACCCTTGGTATTTGTGATGCTTGTTTTATGGCCTAGGGCAACCCCTCCTTCTAGACTTGGTCCAAATATTTTAAAAAACAATGTTTTACTCCCTGTACGCTACTTTTCCCTGTGATAAAAGCGTGAACACGTGGGTTAGTTAATACCCAACCCATGTATATGTGTTAAAACACTTAAAAAAATTAAATTTCCTTAACTATGGGTGGAGTTCACAGGTTTTACCTGTTGATTACCTCCTAGTGCCCGTGGCCCAACTATTCCCAACTGTTTCCCAACTAAAAAACTAATTGGGAGAGGTATAAATAAGACTTCTATGGGAAGGCCTTAAGGAGGAGAGAAGAGATAGAATTACTATATTGAGATTATCCCCTGACCAAGTCTGAAGTATCCCTATGCTTCAAGCACTTCCCCAAGTTCAGGAAACCCTTGTTTCCTTGAGTGTTGATATTCTCCCACTTGCTTGAGATATCATGGTATTGGTTATGGAAGGAGGCCGTTGAAGGCTAGGACTGGATGGACTTGGAGGATGGTTTCGCTTGGAGCAGAAAGAAGAAGACTTAGGTGAACTCTTTCCATGTTTATTATAGTTTTCTACAATAAAAAGAAACACTATCTTGTTCCTGAGATTGACCTTGTTTATGCATCAGATGTTGTTGTAACTCATGTATGAATGTCATTTGGATGTATAACTAATCATATTAATTATATGATATAAAGTTGATTTCATTAAAATGCTTTATCTATATGCTGGTATGTATGTTCAGATTGGTTGATTTGTAGATACAAAGATCATCAGGAGTTGCAGAGGGTTTGAACCCTGCTGGAACTACCCAAATGAAGGACATCCGAGTATGTTCATCCATACATAGTTTGTTTATTTAAGCATGTTGCCTGAGTTGTATGCGTGTTTTTTTCTATGGATTACTCTTCCTCTATTGGGGTTCTGACCCAAAGCCTTAGGGTACTTCTTCCTGTAACACATACATATTCAGAAGGTGACCTAGTTTTGGTATATGATCAAGCTCATGACAAGCTAGGTGCAGGAAAATTCGAGCCCATGTGGCATGGCCCTTACATCATAAAACACGTATTAGCTAAAGGTGCCTATGAGCTAGTTGATTATGATGGTGTTCCTTTGGGAAAGCCCAGAAATGGTCTTTACCTAAAGAAATATTTTGCATAAAATTTTGGTAAAGATTTGTACATTATTTACCATTTTTAGGTATGTGTGATAAATGTGTTTTTTACTACTTCTCTTGCTTATCTCATTTTTACACTTTATTTGTAGATGTTGACGTTTTCTTCAACTTACATTGGCTTCGCTGATGGCACTAGTCGTAGTACTTAGAATTTATCTTCCGTAGCTTGGGTTATCTATTCACCCTGTGACGAGCTAGTCTCTATTCACAGAATATGTCTCGGTCAAACAACGAATAATATAGCGGAATATAGCGCAGTCATTGAGCTATTCGCTGATGCCATTATGTTTGGTATCCAACATTTGATCATTAGGTTAGATTCATAGCTCGTAGTATTACATTTAAACGGTGTCTATTCAGTAAGGAGTCCAACCATGTTAAGGATGTTTTTACAAGTCCATCTCTTGGAAAGGAAATTTGATTATATCGAATATCAACACATTTTGAGATATTTAAACACATTTGTCAGATGCATTAGTGAATCATGTGTTAAATAGACAATTGCAACATTTGTAAATTAAAAACAATATTCATTCATACATTGATTGAGATAAACATAGATAAAAGTAGAAGATTTTTCATTAAAATAGAGTTTGGGTGTGTCTACAAAATATGTCATCCAAGGACATAAGGCCCCATGGCCTTTTATTTTCCAAATAATGTTGGCACCAAAAAGTAAAAAATGGTCCTAGAAACTAGAACAACTATGCATGGTGATGCTCATGATAACAGGCGATAACACGAGCAACTCGATGCAACAAATATTTAAGAGGCCTTGGAACCCCAACTATGTGCCTCTGATAGGCATGTAGAATGTCATCAACTCCAGTATCTGGGATGTTGGTAGTCAACCTCTCAAGGTTTTTCTCCAACTTTGTCAGGATGTCATCTACCTCTGGGTTCGCTGCCAAAGCTACCAGAGGCTTCTCGCCTCGTCTGTCATACCATCTCATCCTGACTAGTTGGGTTGGACCCACATCTGCACATGCATTTAAGATAATCAACCTCTAAAGACAAAAATACTTAAAAATTGAAAATATGACAAAATTAGAACTTCTTACCTAGATCACCCCACCGAGCTCTGTCTAGAAGTGGGATATTAGGATCATCTCTATAATCTATCCTGGCATAAGGAAAGTCCTTGATCAAAACAATCTACTGGCTCAAGCAGTCAAAAAACTCTGTCGTATACCTCACTACAAGACTGTCACCACCATGGCGTGCCATCAGTGCAACCCACCTCATTAAGTATGGATCCCTCGAATCCCCCTTGTCTTCCCAAATCTGTTGTGGCCAAAGAATATGAACCCTTTCTAGGGAAAAAGCAACTAGAATGGAACCATAACCAAAATTTTTCAGTTTATCATTCTTGCACCTAGTCAGCTGGCCCTTTATATTTACCACTACTACCTCAAACTAGTTGTATATCGTGGACTCCTAGTATTCCACGATGTTCTGCATCTATGCGCATGCGGCTAGATGAAGGGTAACACTGCCACATAGTTTGCAAATAGTGAAAGCAATGGCCCTCAAGGGTAAAAGTTTGATGGAGTGAATGTCAATCTGTCCATCTTTGGGCGATGCACCCCTAGAAAATCGTCATAGGTATCCATCAGTAGTATCTCCCCCTACTCTCAAATCCAAATAGTGAAAGATCGGCTCCTCGATGAGATAACACATTCAGGAAATAAATGTCATCAACATCAATGGTGAGGCGATGATCAACAATCACAAAACATTGTTCCTGTACATTTCAGGTCCTCACCAACCATGTCATTAGATCTACCTAGGCTTTCATCCCAGGGATTAGCTAGTATTTCAGGAGGCCACAAGTCCTAAGAGCCTGTAGAGTGGCCAGATCTGCCAGAGTAGCCACGTCATTGGCTTCATGGTCTCTCTCGCTCCATTCCATTTTTGAGCAAGCGAATGACTTGAAATGACCATTTTAAAGCAGTTAGAAGCTTTTTTAAAAATAATTTCATGTTTTTTTGGCTTCAAAATTTGTTTTAAAAGTAGCCCTTGGGGCCTACGCGACTGCCCTTTTATGGACAAGGCACATTTGTGTGGAAATTTCCAGCAGAATTCCTCACAGGACGAGAATTTCGTATGGAAAATTTTATTGGATTGCGTGGGCCCGATTGAGCAAAACCCACGCAGGGTCGAGGGCACATTTTTGGGCAAATATTTGTCCCAAAAAACCAAATGAAAGTTTAAAATGAAAAAATAAATGGATAGAAAGCTAAGTTATGGATATATCTTCTACCTGGAGGAAATGATGCGTGATTTCGTCCACTGGTTGGCTCAGAATCAGTCCTGGAAATTTCACGGTAAAAACCCTCTCTCTGCTATGAACTGGTGAAAATGCAAATGGTAAAAATAAATTACCTTTTCCCACTTTTATAAGTTTTTTAGCTTAAAAAATATATTTTTTATATTTTGCATCTTTTTAAGAGGGAAATCACTTTTTGGAGCAGTTATGACGGGTTATTGAGTTTAAATGTGTAGGATCGTTTATGGAGTCAAGATGAATCATTTTTGATATTTTAGCATACTTTTGTCGCTTTTTATGCTCTTTAAAAATTACAAAAAGTGAAAAATGATGAAGTCTTATTTTAAAGCCTTTTCAATTTTTTTCAAAATGAAAAGATTGCTGAGTACTTGTTTGTTCAAACTCATAAAAGTAAACAAACAACCGTCCACTTAGTATAAGTTTACCCCTTTTACGGATTGAGCCAGGACTGTTTACGAAAAAGGTGTACGTTGATCAAACATGGTCAATAGAGTTCTATCTTGTATTATTTTATCCTTTTTTAGACTCGAGAGACTAAACTGACGAAAAAGAACCTGATGGAGTCTGCTTATGTTTTTCTTCTGACTCTATAAAAATGAAAAACACCGAGCTTTACTTTCTATGGGCTCGTTAAAATTTTATGGTTAAAGAGCTAAATGAGTTTTTCTTTTTGTGTCTTTTTCAAACTCTTAAAACAAAAAAATCATCGAGTTACACCTTTACTAGACTCGTAAAAAATTGAAAAAGTATAGGACTCATTAAGCATGATGATACCGAACCATTCCTTTTTAGGGTTCGTTAAAAATACTTCGATGGAATGATCTGCAGGATGAGCTTACAGTCCAAGCATATGTTATCCTCCTCAAGCTTGTAAAAAATAAAGAGGTACTTGCCAGTAATGGTGGGGAAAAATTGGGGAAAGTGTCCATTCTACATCATCAAAAGGTAGCATGTCACTCTTGAACATGACACTCTGTCACATTCACCTTTGGGTTGGGAAATCCATTTTCCTTACAGTTAATTAGACCTCATTGAAAGTCATCATGGTTTTGGGTATTATCATTAAGTCAAATGCTTCCAAATCATTATAGTGCTGTTATGTGTTGAAGAGAAGTTCAATCTTGGTTCAAATCCTTTTGCAAAATCTTTATCTTCATTCGCATTGGCCATCCTGAGTCAGTCCTTGCAATTATTCTCAAAAATTGATATAATATTTTGTGTTGTAGCCTTTCTTACTACAAATCACTTCCTATCGACTTCAGCTCATTACCTAGGAAGCTGATTTAGAAACCTTCAATACCTTGAAGCTTGCATGCCTTAGCAATAGATTTTTCACTTTCGACGATAGGTTTTCATCATTGGCCTTCGATCGAACGATTCTATGAGTGTTCAACTTTAGATCACGTATTCATACTTCATAGATTGTACTAGGAGTACCTTGAGAACGATTGTCATTATCGATGGTGTCTCTCGCGTTTTTTAAAGATTCACATCATTGACTAATAATCAAGTGGTTTCTGCCATGTTTGACTTCGAGACATTCACTCGCATGGCTAGAATGTACTATGGATCGAGAGATGGAGATCAAGACCCTGGATCTAGTTTCATCAATCCAGGTTGCAAGGAAATTTTATATTCATGATTAGGTAGACATATCGCTGTGTCCATCCTGCGTCTACCATCTATATGAAGTTAGTTTTTCCATGCTTGTTCATTGATTTTTCTTTGCTCGAAGTATGGGAATGCCTACCTCAAAGATGATTTTTGATATATATTTTGCATTATGTTCCCTTGAATGTTCTTTGCAGGTTTTCGACCATTTCCTCTGATCCAATCCTTGGAATGATAAAACGCTTCAATATTTTAAACTTATTTTTTAAACTTCGCACTTTAGGGGGAATTTGTTACACGTCAATTTGTTGCCATGACACTTGATCAATTTATGAATATTTTTACCATATGTGAACATGTTGAAACCAACTCCCTTAGAAGTCAAACAACTCAAAATATGTTGAAGTACATGAGAAATTTGGGTCAAATAGCTCTAACACCTTGTTAAGTTCCATCTGTGCCAATTTCTCTAGCGTTTCCTGTGCATGCTAAAATTGACTCTCAGAACAACGTAGAGCTGCACTCTATTTGTAACTATAAACCCGTGTAGGTGAATTCTAGAAAGTAAAAATAAAAAAGTACATTCTAGAAACATATTTGGTCAAATATTTCCTAACTGAATGCTTCTAGGTGATGATTATTCGAACTATAACCCTCATAAGGTGCATCTCCATCCATTTTCTCATGGTAACCTAATCCTTCATTAAAGGAGGTTCATCCTCATCTTAGGGATCTAAAAATTCCTCCTCTTTGATCTATAAAAGGACTAGAGGGTTGAGGGATGAAGGAGGTTAGATTTTAGAGAATACAAACTTATGCTGTTAGTTTGAGATTGGAGAGCTTGTTATATAAGGAGGAGATTGAAGGCATTTGGGAGGGACCTCACGACATCAAGGCGAAGGTTCTAAGGCTCCTCTTATCTTCTAAATAATACAAATGAGCACTTTCTCCTATTGATTTTGTCTTTTGTGGATGATGAATAGTTTGCAATTATTTATTATGTTCACTAAGGCAAGTTCAATCCCTAATTTCCTTGATCATTAGGCTAAGTTGTTTGAATTATTATATCACACGTGCTTTTGATCCTTTTTATGATTTATGTTTGTAGGTCCTATCATGCATTGAAGAGTTGCATCGAGTCACAACCAAGGATCTTCATCAAGCTTTTTGTGAAACCTGTAAGGGATCTATCCATTAGCTAGACTACTTATAATTCAAACAAGTTCAACTTAGGGAAAGAGTCATTTCATTTGTCATGATTGTTTCTAGTTTCCATTTAGGATCTAGGGAGATTTCTCTTGTCCACAAGAGGGATTATCCGGTGAACATGTTTTCCCCTTTTTAGTTGGTGCACTTCTACAAGGGGGCAATGTAACCCACCCAAGCCCCTCAGAGCCTTTTGAGGGTATGGAGTGTACAAACCCAATCTCCATGGTTAATATGTGGGGATGGGGTTATAAAAATCCCTCTTCCTTCAACCACCTTAAAACTATTTTATGATACCACCATTGTCTTTTGCTCCTTGAGAGCCTCCCAATGATATAAAATTTCATCCAAATCTGAGCTCTGGATCCAAACTTACGACGCTCAAAATAGTTTCCCTTTTGTGCCATGTTGGCATCTATACCATCCATATGTCACCGTCACATTGAGCCATGTCATCAATCAAACCATGTCATCCTACCCAACTCACATCATGATGTTGAATTTTCATTAATATTCTTTATAAGAATTCCTCGATCTCTAGTCTTAAGAATTTTTGACCTATCCTGATCCATTCAAATTCCCAAAATTTCAAATACATCCAAATATGAGCCTAGCACTTCGTCAACTGTAGTTAACCTTTCAGATATTTTCAACCTCTCGAAAGTTCAAATAATTGAAATAGATAGATCTCTAGATATTCAAATCATCCGATATTTGGAAATATCCATGTCATCTCCACATTGGATGCCACCTAGGTCTCCACCTTAGCATTGTTACAACTCTGATCCACATCAGGACCCTGTGATGTTGTTGGGCCACTAATTTGTCATTATTATTATCATTTCTTGACATTCATTTCATCTATTTCTATCGCTCATTTACCACTCCATTTATCATAATTTCTTGTAAAATACCATGTCATGCTTAATCATGCTTTTGTGGTTTAGTAGTGTTTATTTTCCTTTATTTTTTAATATATTGAAGATTATTATGCATTATTTTTCCAATGATGTTTTATGAATGGATTTGTTATAACATCACTCACAATTTTATCCTCCAAGATCTCTTCCAGATGACATATATGAGCTCCAATTCATAGTCAAATATTCTAACTCAAAAATTCATTAAATAAGAAGTAATGATTCTGTGTTGGATATTGTTGGCAAATGAGGATGAATATGGGAATTCTGCGACATGGGTTGTGTGCAGAACAAACGAATTTATATTGTGAGTGTGCATTTTTCAAAAATTCACTATGGATTGAGAGAAACACATTGTTCTTTGAAGGTGATTTTCCCAAATTGGTTGTTGCGACCATTTTCCAAATTCTTCCAATTGCAATACCAGATTCAACTTGTTTCAACTGATTGATGGTGGAGAGATATTTTATATCTCATCTTTCTTATTGATATTTGTAACTAATAAATTTTTTTAAGGTAAATCATCTTGGAATCAATTTAGTTGTAAATTTCCCCTTCCTCTCTGTGTATTAAATGAAGACATAAATCAAAGAGGGGATTGATAGTTATTGAATTATAAGCAGCACTCAGAATTGTGTTATATCTATTTTTAAATTTTTATGAAAGGAGATATTAATGGAATTTCATGATTATCTACTTGTAACCTTATGAGTTTTTCTTAAGGCAGACTGACTCTTGGGAAGTTGGGCACGCTTTTGTGGACGAAATGTTGCCTTGAATACGTAAAGTATATCCATTTGGTACGTGTTGTATTTACATAGCTTGTAGGATGTTACTTTTCATTCATTGTTCCTTAGTGTGAATAAACAATTATTACTTTGAGTTCTAGTGGTGTGCGACAACTCTAATGTCAGTACAATTTGTTATATCTCTTTTATGATTGTTATACAATTATTGTCCCTTCAAAATCGTGTTGATGTTCTTTGAAATAATAATTATTGTGAATCTATAATGGTTTTTTGATTTATTGCAATAAATAATGGTATTATATTAGTAGAGTAGAGTTTAAGATTTATGTAGGTTGATTTTTAATTTCATTTGCTCATTAAATTCATATTTAATTATGCAAGTTTGATTAAATTAGAAATAGAGTTTACTTTCAGTTATGTCATTTTCTTTCTAATTTTCACTTTCCTCATTCGTTTTGGTTTGCTAGATTTGAAATAATTCAAGAGTGTGCATATGATAGATATGATTTTAGTTAGTAGATGATGAAAGGATAGTAGGAAATCTCACGTGGAACCAATATTAACTAGTGGTAGTTGCTTACATATATTTTGTCGATTCCCTTGAAATAAAAAGACACTCCTCAGGTTGATAATTAATGTCTACGTGACTAGTTGTTTTTTTTATTAAGCAATTAATTTCCCCAACAGACGTTAGCCTGGGTCAGTGTAGCTCAAACTCCCTGACCTCTAGAGATATAAACTTCCAGATTTTCGTAACATTTGGACTCAAAAAAACATAAAATTCCGTTTTTCCAAAGTTCTAGATTTCGGATTCCTGAACTCCATGTAAACTCTGTCATGCAAGCACCACATTAATGGAAAAACCAATCTCTTGACACCTTTATACCATGTAATAAATCCACATCAACGACCAAGTCAACATGCCACATCATCTTTACCTATCTACACTGACATGTCGATAACCATGTCATGTTGCCACGTTAATTGTGACATGTCTGCAACCACATCACACTATCCCACTAGAAATGACATGTTATACATCACCTTCCCGTAACCCATTATACAAGTTGGGTCCTTCCACATAGCCTGCACATGGTCCACTCAACTGGCTGTTGGCAATGTGGTGTTAGAATTGATGTCAACCAAGGAGTCAATCAACTTAACATTCATGTTAACTATTAGATGAGCTATTGCATGATGATCTGATGTATGACATAGTTGTTTTAGTGTTAAGGGTATTTGGCTTGGTGTTTGCAAGTGGCTCGAAGCAATAATTTTAGATCTTATTAAATAATTTAATGTTGACAACATATGCTTTGGCTTGCTTCTTCATCCTCGTGACACTTGCATAAACTACACATGCTTACCTTTGTATCTTTGTGACAATCTTCTCTAGATTACCTTTATATCCCCATGACACTACCTATAGGTGAAAATTTCGTGATCTGTGCGCACACACAAAATACCATGAGCTTTTACCAATGATTTTTCCCATGGTTTTGGTGCAAATTGAAAATATTGATGATTTTCCCTCGTATTGCATCAAGGATGTTGCAACTACCAAGTCTCTCAACTTAAATTATGAACCCGAGGTTTGTACAAACTTAGAGGTGATAATGCTATATGCACAGTTGGTCAAGTTCTACTCATGTCAGCCTCAGTCATTAGTTCAGATCAAGGAAAGCATATACCACTCCTTCAACTAACTACAAAGATAATTTCTAAGGAAAGGCAGGAAAAACATATCCTAATTAGAAGGAAAGGAGCATTAGCCTACTTGTAGAAATGAAAGTGCCATTCATTAGATGTAGAGACTAAATGCAACTTTAGCAAAGGGAAAGACTACACTATTCACATAAATAAACCATGCTACTCTATTTCCAAACAAATCAAATCAACATTATACTTGCAAAAAAAAAAATCATTAATCTAATTGCAAATTGCTTGGAAATAATAAATTCAGTCTACAACATACAACTAGGAAATTAAGAAACTAAGTATCATCACTTGCATTGAAGAGTTTCCCTCCATGTCACTGAGTGTAATATGGCTTTAACACTAACAACATGGTCTTTATTCACTGCATAAGAGGACACTCATTGTGATGCAAATGTGAAAAATTGCTTCCTAACTCTATTTGTTGTTTTGTGCTTGCATTGGAGGCAGGAGAGGTATAGAGTGGTCCTTGGGTCTCCCTGATCATGGATTCAAAGCGTGGAGGTCATAATTGAATCTCGAAATACAAAAATCAAGATCCTATTATTGTAGTGTTTTCTTCTCAAATATGTACGAAAAGAACCCACTTAAGATTGTGGATGACAAACAATCTCAACAATATAAATGGTTGCTAAACATTGTAGATCTGCAACAACTGATAGAAACAAAACCTGCCAAAGTCCGGATCTATGCCACAATCATAATTAAACAACAAAAAGAAAGAGTAATAACTCCAATCATCCAATGGAAACTAGATATGTAAATAATAATTTTATTATAACTGTTGGGTTGTGTTTATTATTCCATGACAAGTCCCATTAGTAAACTGGGGGGTTAGGGGGGTGGTGTCCCCTATACGAGGTTGGGGCGGCCCGAGAAAATTTATTTATTTTATTTTATTTAATATTATTATTATAATTTTTTTTTTTTTTTTTTTTTTTTTTTTTTTTTTTAATTTTTAATTCTATTTTATTTTTTTTGGACCCTATATTAGCCGGGGAACATACCTATGGTTTGTTGCATGGTTTTCGCAATCGGTTTTTGGCCCATGGTTTTTTGGTCATGGTAATTTTTAGATCCGGTCAAGGGAACTAAATTATGTTCTAATCAGGGTTAAGGAGCTTCAACACACACACATATATATATATATATATAATATATAATATATAATATATATATATACTATCAGATTCAACTTGTTTCAACTGATTGATGGTGGAGAGATATTTTATATCTCATCTTTCTTATTGATATTTTGTAACTAATCAAAAAATTTAATGTAAATCATCTTGCAATAAATTTAGTTGTAAATTACCCCTTGCTCTTTGTGTATTAAATGAAGACATAAATCAAAGAGGGGGATTGATAGTTATTGAATTATAAGCAGAGCTCAGAATTGTGTTCTATCTATTTTTAAATTTTTATGAAAGGAGATATTAATGGAATTTCATGATTATCTACTTGTAACCTTATTTGAGTTTTTCTTAAGGCATA
Source organism: Pinus taeda (assembly GCA_000404065.3). Classification (NCBI taxonomy): domain Eukaryota; kingdom Viridiplantae; phylum Streptophyta; class Pinopsida; order Pinales; family Pinaceae; genus Pinus; species Pinus taeda. The sequence continues at coordinate 53,354 of APFE030236888.1, forward strand.
CTGACTCTTGGGAAGTCGGGCCCACTTTTGTGGACAAAATGTTGCCTTGAATATGTAAAGTATATCCATTTGGTACGTGTTGTATTTACATAGATTGTAGGATGTTACTTTTCATTCATTGTTCCTTAGTGTGAATAAGCAATTGTTACTTTGAGTTCTAGTGGTGTGCGACAAATCTAATGTCAGTACAATTTGTTATATCTCTTTTATGATTGCTATACAATTATTGTCCCTTCGAATTCATGTTGATGTTCTTTGAAATAATAATTGTTGTGAATCTATAATGATTTTTTGATTTATTTTTCAATAAATAATGGTATTATATTAGTAGAGTAGAGTTTAAGATTTATGTAGGTTGATTTTTAATTTCATTTGCTCATTAAATTCATATTTAACTATGCAAGTTTGATTCAATTAGAAATAGAGTTTACTTTCAGTTCTGTCATTTGCTTTCTGATTTTCACTTTCCTCATTCGTTTTGGTTTGCTAGATTTGAAATAATTCAAGAGTGTGCATATGATAGATATGATTTTAGTTAGTAGATGATGAAAGGATAGTAGGAAATCTCATGTGGAACCAATATTAACTAGTGGTAGTTGCTTACATATATTTTGTCGATTCCCTTAAAATAAAAAGACACTTCTTAGGTTGATAATTAATGTCTATGTGATTAGTTTTTTTTTTTATTAAGCAATTAATTTCCCCAACATATGTTAGCCTGGGTCAATGTACCTCAAAATCCCTGACCACTAGAGCTATAAACTTGCAGATTTTTGTAACATTTGGACTTGAAAAAACATAAAATGCCATTTTTCCAAATTTCTAGATTTCAGATTCATGAACTCCATGTAAACTTTGTCATGCGAGCACCACATTAATGGAAAAACCAATCTCTTGACACCTTTATACCATGTAGTAAATCCACATCAACGACCAAGTCAACATGCCACATCATCTTTACCTATCTACACTAACATTTCGATAACCATGTCATGTTGCCACGTTAATTGTGACATGTTTGCAACCACATCACACTATCCCACTAGAAATGACATGTTATACATCACCTTCCCGTAACCCATTATACAAGTTGGGTCCTTCCACATAGCCTGCACATGGTCCACTCAACTGGCTGTTGGCAATGTGGTGTTGGAATTGATGTCAACCAAGGAGTCAATCAACTTAACATTCATGTTAACTATTAGATGAGCTCTTGCATGATGATTTGATGTATGACATAGTTGTTTTAGTGTTAAGGGTATTTGGCTTGGTGTTTGCAAGTGGCTCGAAGTAATAATTTTAGATCTTATTAAATAATTTAATGTTGACAACATATGCTTTGGCTTGCTTCTTCATCCTCATGAGACTTGCATAAACTACACATACTTACCTTTGTATCTCTGAAACAATCTTCTCTCGATTGCCTTTATATCCCCATGACACTGGCTATAGGTGAAAATTTCGTGATCTATGCGTACACACAAAATACCATGAGCTTTTACCAATGATTTTTCCCATGGTTTTGGTGCAAATTGAAAAGATTGATGATTTTCCCTAGTATTGCATCAAGGATGTTGCAACTCCCAAGTCTCTCAACTTAAATTATCAACCCGGGGTTCATACAAACTTAGAGGTGATAGTGCTATATGCACAGTTGGTCAAGTTCTACTCATGTCAGCCTCAGTCATTAGTTTAGATCAAGGAAAGCATATACCACTCCTTCAACTAACTACAAAGATAATTTCTAAGGAAAGGCAGGAAAAACATATCCTAATTACAAGGAAAGGAGCATTAGCCTACTTGCAGAAATGAAAGTGCCATTCATTAGATGTAGAGAATCACTGCAACTTTAGGAAAGGGAAAGACTACACTATTCACATAAATAAACCATGCTACTCTATTTGCAAACAAATCAAATCAACATTCTACTTGCAAAAAAAAAACCATTAATCTAATTGCAAATTGCTTGGAAATAATAAATTCAGTCTACAACATACAACTAGGAAATTAAGGAACTAAGTATCATCACTTGCATTGAAGAGTTTCCCTCCATGTCACTAAGTGTAATATGGCTTTAACACTAACAACAAGGTCTTTATTCACTGCATAAGAGGACACTCATTTTGATTCAAATGTCAAAAATTGCTTCCTAACTCTATTTGTTGTTTTGTGCTTGCATTGGAGGAAGGAAAGGTATAGAGTGGTCCTTGGGTCTCCCTGATCATGGATTCAAAGCGTGGAGGTCATAATTGAATCTTGAAATACAAAAATCAAGATCCTAGTGTTGTAGTGTTTTCTTCTCAAATATGTACGAAAAGAACCCACTTAAGATTGTGGATGACAAACAATCTCAACAATATAAATGGTTGCTAAACATTGTAGATCTACAACAATTGATAGAAACAAAACCTGCCAAAGTCCGGATCTATGCCACAATCATAGTTAAACAACAAAAAGAAAGAGTAATAACTCCAATCATCCAATGGAAACTAGATATGTAAATAATAATTTTATTATAATTGTTGG